>BDDC01001491.1:4672-25492 GCA_001662425.1 Chlamydomonas sphaeroides
ACGTCTTAGCTAGCGAAGGGCAGTCCCGGAGTACGGAACACTGCGGGGATCGTTTAGAGAAGGTCCAGTCGCGGCGATTTGTCGCATGTATGCTGCCGGGCCAAGTCGGCCGAACGGGCTTTCCGACGCCCTGGCTTTGCTTTTTATAGGTGTGCGGTATCCACAAGGTCGCCTAAGTCGCAGCTTGGCTCCAAGACCGCCGACATGCAAGTGCATCGCGCGCAACTGTGCTCGCCGCGAGCGACTGCGACCTCCCAGAGCGAGTATATGATATAACTATAGGTCTGGAGCGCTTCTGGGGCGGTTCGAGTCCTGACTCAGCTCCGTGGCAGGCAAACCGCCGGGGAATGGTACCCGCGTGGCTGGACAGGCGTGGACCTGGATGGGTACGTGCGACTTGACGGGCGTACTCGCTGGGTCGTGCGACCGCGACTGAATGGAGAATTGACTCTGTGATGGGGCCCTGCTGTGCGTAGCTCAGCAAACCATCACGTTGCGTGGCAGGCACGTACACCGCCTGGACCACCAGGACCTGGGGCTGCGGCCAGCTCGCGCGTGGGGCTGCGTCCGCCTTAACGTAGTCCTTGTTGTGTCGTGTTATCTGTTATTGAGTAGCTAGCAATAAGCCGTTGATGGCGCGCTACGTCGCATTCTAGTGGCTCGGCTTCCCTACCTTATCTTGGCCTCTCTGTGTGGCAAATGCGGGGCTTGCCATCAAGTGCGACTCTAGTGCCAGAGCGGTGCTATGAGAGGGCTGCAGGGTCTGCGCCACTTGTGATAGCTAGCCTGGTTACAATGCTGGCGGTGCGTGGCCAAGAAGGATAGATTGCACGCCTGCTGCGATGCATGCTGCTGAGTTATACGTTGCAGTATAAACCGAGCGAGCGAGCTGTACTGCAGACTCATGGCCGTTTCGAACATCCGTCGTTGTTTCCGGCTCATCCACAAGCACAACACAGAACAGCTCAACACAAGGGATTGCAACACCACAAGTAGCCCCAATGCAATGACCCAGACGACGTTTTTGCGCTCGGCCACGACAACTTACCTCTTCGCTCCGGTTGCGCCTACTCTATAACGTAGGATTGCTTCCAGTGCCATTCAAAGCCACCTATATGCAGGTGCGTGAAAACACAAGCGGACGGACAGCGGCGGTAGGGTTAAGTTGACTATTGATGATGTCGCATAGTGACGGCGGCGAGGCGATGGCTTCCTTGGCATCCTTGTGAAAGATTTTGTGGGCGTGCCGCATGTCGCCTCCGCATCGTTATGCCGTGAGCAGCGTAGCAGCAATGCCGGCTGCTAGCTGCGCTGCTATTGGTCGGCAGCAGCAGCGTTCGCACGCTTCCGCGACGTTCACACAATGCCTTCTGCTGCGCTTCCGGCAGAGCTGGTATGTATCAGTTTGCTGGGCACGCCGTGCGGCGAAACGGCAAAGTTATCACTGTGAACATGCTCGTCCAGTTTGCTTGGTCTCGCGTTACACAGCACCTGCCCGGTCCCTCCCATCCAGCGGTGCCCTCCCTTGTCACCCTGCCCACCACCCCACGCAGGCCTACGAATACATCTCCACCCTGGGCGAGGGAAGCTATGGCTGCGTATGGAAATGCCGCGAGCGGAGCACCGGGCGCATCGTCGCGGTCAAGGCCTTCAAGCAGGTGGGTCCGTCGGTCCCCCTGTCGCCCTACCTCCTTCAATCATGGCGGGTCAAGCCCGCTGTACCTCTATTTCTATTTCAACTTGGGTCCGTTGGTGCGGTCTACGGTGCTAGCGGTGCCCCGGGGCCTGGCAAGCACGGCAGCCCCGCGAAATCGCTTCCTCAGCCTGATCGCCCTTGTCGTAACCACGCCGCCTTCCCCTCAGGCGCACGAGAACCGCCAGATCATGCGCCTGGCGATCCGCGAGGCAAAGGTGCTTGAGTCCATTTCGCACCCCAACTGCGTCAAGCTGCTCACGGCGTTCAAGTCCAAAACGAGCCGGGCCTACATGGTGCGTCATGCTTAACGACAGAAAAGCGGGTTGCGCTACTGACACGGCGGTCGGCGCGCACTAGGGATAAAAGGGGCGACGACGGGGCAGCAGGGGCATGCGTGTTTCGCGTGCGTGCCTCCCACGCGTCTATTCTGATACATGTGCTTTGCGCGACTTTATTTATGAGCATACAACTTGTTGTTGTCAAAGGTAGGTCGCCCGAGCTGTCCAGGCCTTCGTTCGTCGACACGTACGCGCACTAGTAGTACTGCGACGTCGTTTTATAGTTTCGAGCGTCGCTGGGTTGCTTTATTCCCGAATTTCTCAATCATTTTCGCAGCTGTATCATCTTCCATAACGTACAGCGTTTACGCTGTGCGCAGCGAGCCGCACTTCCACCAACTGTCGGCAAAAGAATTATTCGTTTTTCTGCCTCTCGGTTTATTAGGATTCGTCGTTCGCGCACTCTTTCCTGCTGTCGGCCCCTGTGCAGGTGTTTGAGTTCGTGGGCCCAAGCTTGCACCAACAGCTTGACCAGCAGCCCTCTGGCCTGGGGCCTGCCACCACCAAGCTCATTGCGTGGCAGCTCATCGTAGGGGCTGCGTACCTCCACGGACACAGGGTGAGTTGGCCGGTTTGAAGGTTAAAGGGGCGGCCTCCTGGGACCCTTCGTGCCCTGCTACGTAACCGCGTTTCGCTGCCACACTCACGCATATGCGTCGTCGTGCCATCGCCAGATCCTGCACCGTGATATCAAGCCCGGCAACATTCTCCTAGACCCTCTTACGGGGGTAGTCAAGCTGTGCGACTTCGGGTTCGCGCGCTCCGTGGCCGTGGGCACAAAGGAGGCTCAGAAATGCACCTCGTACTGCGTCACGAGATGGTACCGCGCGCCGGGTGAGGGAGGCACTGGGCGGGGGGCGGGGCGGGACAGAGCGGTGCCTCACCCGCCAGTGCTGTTGTTGCTTCTTTTGGGGGCTCGCTCATCCGCCCTGTGTAGGGACAGAGCGTCTTCGCAATTTACCCCATTCCAGCTACCCATGCCCGGCACCAAGCCAGTCTTCTGCTGACATATCGCCCTCGCCTGCTGCCCTCGCTAAGAGGTGCTTGTTGGAGACATGTACGGCGCCAGCGCTGACGTGGGTAGTCCGTCGTTAGCAGGGGAGTCTGCCCTGGTCGTTAGCGCTCCATGGGCTCGTGTGCTTGTCGCCTCAGGTCCGCCCACTGATCCCCGTGACGCTAGTAGTGACGCACTCCAACGATCCTGACACGACACCAGGCAGGGTGGTCTGTAAAAGGGCCGTAACTCCGTCTGTAATAGCCCTCACTTACATACCGTGCGTGTCACGGTACGCCCTCTCCCCTCTGCTGCTGTCAGATCTGGAGCCTGGGCTGTACCATTGCCGAGATGGCTACCGGCCGGGTGCTTTTTCCGGGTGAGCGTCACAGGGATCAGCCAGGCCTTGCGTGAGTCTTGTGTGGGCGGGCAGGGACCTGGGCTCAGATCAATGTCAGGAACTACCTGGCGCCTGGTATGGTGCC
This sequence comes from Chlamydomonas sphaeroides, assembly GCA_001662425.1. NCBI lineage: Eukaryota > Viridiplantae > Chlorophyta > Chlorophyceae > Chlamydomonadales > Chlamydomonadaceae > Chlamydomonas > Chlamydomonas sphaeroides. The sequence goes on from BDDC01001491.1 coordinate 8,186, forward strand.
AGTAGACTCAATCGCAGCAGGGGGGCGGGCCCCAGCCAAGAGCGCACCGCCCGAGCCCACAACATCAAGGAGAGGGCCAACCCGCGCGCGGGGGCGTGCGCAGCACGCTCGGGGCAAGTTAAAGGTGTGGCACGCGAGAAAGTAGCGGCGTGCTCAGATAGAACGGGAACGGGGATCGATCAGGGAACGGAATGTTGCGTCAAGCTGCCGTTGCTCGCTCTACTCTGCATCCACGCCGGTGGTCCATCCATTCGGCTGCGTGCTTACGGCCATCAGCAGGCTGGAGGACCTGTCTAAAACTATCAACGAAACGGTGGTTTGATTGGACTAGCCCGTCTAAACAGGCGTCAAACTCCTGTTCATCAGGGTCTGAATAGTCTGAAGTGGCGAGGGGCGGGCGTGCGATCTGCTGCTGCGTGCCTGCAAACACCGACACGTGGCGAGCGGCAGGGCTCGTATCGTATCTGCGCTGGTGTAAGAAGGCAGAAGCCACCGGCTGGCAGAGACGCGCATTGCGGCTGACACTCCCCTCCTTAATATCGAACCGTCCCCGGTTTGTCGCCAGGGAGGTACGTCAAGGACGCTTCAACCCGTAGGTTTCTTTCTAGCCGCATTGCCAGATAGCGCAACCAGCCGAAGCCGAAACCCCAATTTCGCTACCACTTGTAAGCAGGCAAAAGCCACCAGCTGGCAGAGACGCGCATTGCGTGCGGCTTACAGCTGGGCTGACAGTCAACACCCTATCGACCGCTCTCCAGGGGGGGGGGGGGCGGCAGGGGCGGCCGCACCGGCAGCATAAGCCGTCAGCGCCAGCCCTCGCGGCCTCCGTGACTGCCAAGTTCTGGGGCAGCCCTGCGGGACTTTGCGGCCTTGGGCGTGCCCGTGTGCGGCTGGGACTCCGTTAAACCGGATGGACCATCCTTTCCTTCGGGTGGTGGGGTGTCGGCTGGAGGTGGTGTGCGCCTGACCCGCCTTCTGTCCGTCCTTTCATCTTGATTGCGCTGTCCTACTCAGTGCCTCGTGCGAGGCTGTCTGTCGTGCTTTCGTACGTTGATTCCTGATGTGCCGGCGTGCGTCTAACTGGGTGGGTCTGCTGGTTGCATAGGGTACGGATTCGCGCCGTGCAGCCGGCGCTGGCTTGGCTTGCGACCGGGTGGATCGGACTTTATGGGTGGCGTCTTCGTCGCTGGTTGGGGGCTGGGCGTGCTCGCCCCATCCGCGCGCGCGCGCCGCACTGTGCTATTGCTTGGATTGGTTCGTCTTGCCTGCTTGTGCTGCCGTGTGCTGTTAGTGCTCTGTGGCGTGCGTGATCTGACTCTGTGCGCATCGATGTGTGGAGGGATAGCTCTACTCCTCCTGCGGGGGGCGATGCAACGAACTATTCTTCTTCCTTTTTCTTCTTCAGATCATCCCATGGTGTTGATCCGGTTCCAGAATTGTGACGCTGCACTCAACCAAGTTATCTGGCATTGATCAAGTGTCCCAATCCCGGCGCTGCGCTCAATCAAGCTGGTATTGTTTGAGCGTCAGGCGGGCAGATAGATGGGCAACATGCGTGCACGGGGCGGCGGGCTTCGCAGGGGGTCGCCGTGAAAATAGTATAGGGAATGAGTGCCGCTGGGTGGGCGGGCAGATGGGCCAGCAGGCGTGGGCGGGGTTGAAATGGAAGTGGGGGTAGTGGGGGATGGAGCGCGTGCAGGCCTCCGAACAGCGCAGAGGCCATGGGAGCAGGCAGCAAGCGCACAGCTGCCGTCAAGGACGTCAGGGCGTGTTGATGGCTAGGCTCTGCGACGCGAAGCGCCTCAACCCATGGTGTTCATCGCCTTGTCAAAGAGTGCTTTTAACAGTCAAATCCTTTTGATCAGGCCCCTCCTTTGTATCAACCGCCGTTGACCCGCTTGATTTGGTTGGAGTTTGAAGGCACTCTGGCCTGAGCTTGTTTATCTGACAGGGCTGGGCACTACAGCTCGGTTATCCCTTGCCGCCTGAGGGCTCTTGCTTGCTAGCCCGCAAAGCTCCCCTCCATGCCCTCCTCAATCCCGCACGCACAGGCGACTCCTCAGCCGACCAGCTGTGGCGCATCATACGTTGCTTGGGGCCCCTGCCACCACAACTTGCGGCCTGCATGGAGGGGAGCCCCTCACTGGCGCCGCTGGTGCAGCTGCCCGCACGCCCCATCAGAAAGGGTCTGCGGCAGCGCCTGCCCAATCTGGAACCGCGGCTGTTCGAGCTGGTGGGTGTTGTGGGTGCATAGATGGGATGGGCCCAGAGCGCCGTTGCAACACGAGTGCCGAGGCAGGCGATGTGTGGGTACGTGGATGGCTCTTGAACCTTGCTTGGTACATATCCATTCTTCAGTAACATAGCAATCGTCAATAGCTTATCACAAACAGCCGGGCGCCCCGTGTTCGAGCTGGTGTGTGGATGGAAGGTGACCAGGCTGTATGTGGCGCTGATGCGATACGAGCGCCGCGGCCCATTTACCGGCCAGCTTGCCCTGTTGATGGCCGCCTCGCTCCATGCCCCTCGACAAGCAACCCATGCATACCTCCCTACTACAACACCAGCCCCATCGTACTTGCCGCCCTGGCCGTCCTGCAGATGGAGTCGTGCCTCCGCCTGGACCCCAAGCAGCGGCCCACCGCCCGCCAGCTGCTCGACATGCCGTACTTCTGGGACGTGCACCGGTGCATGGAGGGGACGGCGCTGGCGGCGGCGCTCAAGCGGGCTGCTGCGGCGGAGGAGGAACAGCAGCAGGCGGCCGGTGAGATGGCTGGAGCCGCTAGTCGCCGCCATGCACCTAATGCACCTAGCTAGCGAGCAGGGCGGGTCCACCCCTACCTGCCTGCTTGTCTTCGCTGCCAGCAAATGCGTAGCTTGGCTTGAGCACTCCCTGCAAATCGTTTTGCTTGTCCACACATCCTCAGTCGTGGACGCCAGACCTACACCCGAGGACGCGGCCGCACAGAGGGCGCTGGCCGCCTCGGGGCGGACCGGCGGCGGCGGCGGCACAAGCATGCAGCGGCGGCCGCCGCCAGCTGCCACCACCGTGTCGGTATCGGCGCTCACGGCGGCGGGGCTGCTGTCTGCTGCCACACCTGAAGCCGCCACACCCCCGGAGCGGCCTTCATGTGGACCTCTGGGGCCTCACTCTTCTCCAGCCGGCAGCACTGCAGGGATGCCCTCTGACGCGGGCGTTGTCCTCCAGCAGACGCTGCTAGCGCCGGGCATCGCCGCAGTCGATGCGGCCTTGCTGGCGGCCGAGACGGAGGGCGGGGTCAGTGTGGAGCGTGAGCTCACCGCCTGCAGCATGCAGCAGCCCGACATGGTCGGCAACCCGCCGGCTGCCTCCGTGGCTGCTGGCCATGGCCGCAGACACCATCCACAGAGCCAGCCCAAGGAGGCCGAGGGGCAGGCGCCACTCCTCGAGGAGCTCGCTAGTGCCGCCGCCGCCGAGACGTGGTGGCGGACCGTCCTTGCTCGGGCGAATGAGGCCCAGCCGGGCATCACGTCCGTAGCTACTGAGCAGCCCTCCGCGCTGAGCCATACTTTGGAGCCCAACGCCAAGGCTGCTGCGGCAAGCCGCCAGGCGCCGTGTGATGCCGCCACGCCAGCAGCACCGCCGGCTGCGGCGAGCGCTAGTGGCGGCAGTAGCAAGCAGGCCGCCGTTGGGGGCTCCAGCGACACCGGTCGCAGTCACGGCAACGGCAACACGAGCAGCGTACAGACGTTGCTGCAGCGCGATGCCGACACACAGCTAGGGGCGCCCGGTGGCGGCATGGACGGCGGCGTTTTGCATCCTCATAGCCGTGTCCTGGCTACTGCGCAGCGCGCCGCACAGAGCGTGCAGGACCTGCTGTCGCCCGCGGTGCCAGCAGAGCCAGCGCCCGCCCATGCCCGCACGCAGTCCCTGTGCGGCCACGAAGGGGCCTCCAACAGCAGTGTGCGAGACACGTCCTCCGTCCGGACGGGCACTACGTTCGCCGCGGCCCACGTGGACCGCTGCTCCGGCGGTCACGGCACGCTCAGCCATGGCTTCCGCACTGTCAGCCAGAACGGCTTCCCTACCTCGGGCTGCTGCCAGCCGCCGTCGCGGTGGCAGCGCAGCGGGGTGGCGCTTCTCTCCAGCCGTGCTCTGGTGCCGCCACACCTGATGATGACCACATCTACTTCCACGACGCTTGGCAGCTTCCTCTGGGACGATGCCTCGACGCCGGTGGGGGCGCCGGGTCTGCTCTGCGGCTCGCAGCCGGCGAGGCTGCCGCACGTGCGGCCGGCAGCGATGCCTCAGGGCGCGCTGCTTGTGGTGCAGCTCGCTAGCTGTGAAAGCGCCTGCAGCAGCGCTAGCGGCGGCATCGATGCGCAGCCGAAGCCGCAGAGGCACCCCGTGTCACGGGAGCGCCGGCTATCTCGCTTCGTGTCTTTCACCGACGGCAAGGTCGTCGACGATGGCGAGCAGCCGCTGTCACCCAACGGCAGGCGCGGCGGCGGCGGTCGTGCCTTTGCCACAGCCTCCGGCTGCAGCGTCGTCGCCATTGCCAGGAGCGCAGCGATCAGCGCCGCCGCCACCGCAGAGGGCTTCCCAGGGGCGGCCCCCGCACCCTTGCGGCGCAGCATGCGCTTCGTCAGCCAGCGTGACATGCGCAGGAGCTCCGATGACGGCGACGGCAACATGGCGGCGGCGGGCAACCCCAACCCAGTCATGGCGCTGCCATTCGGCTGCTGCCCCAGCCCTGGGCGGCGGCCCGTCAGCAGCAGCAGGGCGCAGCGCGAGTCCCGCGCGATTGCGTGGCCGGCGGAGGGGACGTCGAGCATGCGCATGTCACATATGTCAGCTGCTGTCACCGACGACGGCTCAACGCCGCCCTCCGCAGCTGTGCCCATTGCTGGCGTTAAAACGTGCGCGCCGACCGCGGCGCCCAGGCCCCCGATGTCCGCGCTTTTTGAAGCTGCTGGCAAATCCGCCTCCGTCGCCACTGAGGGCTCCGTAACGGGAGGGCTTGCTGCCGTACAACATGCGTGCAGCAGCTGCCACCTCGACCAAAGTGGAGGTGGCGGCGACACGCAGCCGACGGCCTTGGTGGCAACCGGCGGTGCGCTGCCGCCGCCGCGGCCACCGGCCGCAGAGCGACACAGCCTGCTGTCAGAGAGTGGCAATGCGACTGATTCCCCCCATGGAACGGACCCCGACAATCCGCAGCAGCCCTCCAAAGCCAAGGCCAAGGGCGTGGCGGCAAAGCTGGTGCGCGCGTTCAAGAAGATGGCCGCACGCCTGGGGGGCGCTGCATAAGAAAAATAAAGAGTAATGGACTCGCGTGATGAAAGGAGGTAGCCAGGGCGATCAGGAGCTCTCGAGAGGCCTGGATGGCCCTGCATGGCCAGTGTGCGTGCGTGCGTGCGTGGACGGACCGAGGCTCTCTCGGTGTTGGGAGCCGTAGGCAGGGCCGGCGTCAGGGGCCCGCATGTGTGTGGTCTGTCGTGTGTGCCGGGAGCAATAATGCATTTTTGGCCCATTGCTGGTGGCTGCGGAACTTGGACGGTGTGTTTGTTGGCTATGTAAGTTTTGATGTGGGTTGAGCGAGGCTGTGCCAAGCAAGAGGATGGTGCGTAGGGTCATCTCCCGTCCAGCCGAGCATGTGAAAGAGGCAGGCCTTGGTGGGCGGCTGCCGTCACATGTAGGACATCCATCTACATGACCGACCCCTTATTACGGTACGTACGGGTAATCTATCTCAGACCTTCCGTTCCCGCACAGCCCGGAGGCTGCTGCGTGCGGAGGTTGTTGCACACGCAGCGCCCTGTGCGCCTGGCTAGCTAGCGATCGCGGAGGGTACGTCTCTCCTTGATCTGCTTGTTGCTTTTGGGCACGTCGCGTGCACGACGAGCGACGACCAGGGGAGACCAAGGCCCGTCGTCGTCGTCTCCCCTGACGACGACGACGGGCCTTGATGTGCTAACGGGGAGGCGGGCTGCTGCGGCGCAACGGCTTGTGGTAACACGGAACGGCGTTAGGGTGCGGGCTTGTTGCGTGGCGAGGAGGGAGGATGATTCGACGAAACGGCTGGTGGTAACACAACTGAATGAACGGCGGCGCTAGGGAAGGCGGCTAGGCACACCGCTGGAACCGTGTCCCGTGCTGCATACACCATACATACAGTGCTCGTGCCATGTGGCTCGGCTTCGCAGCAGTCTGCATTGCCCTGCGCCAAGCACGTACATAGCAGGTCGCGTTCTAAACGACATCGCAGTGTCGGTGTGTCGTGGTTCTTGGGGAGTTCTGGCATGTATGGGGTTGCTTGGTGTGGTGGCGGGTCGTAGGAGGGTAGCCCATCTCACCCACCCGCCCTTCGAACACACGCTTGATTGGTTTTATCCCAGCGTCAACATGATTACTGTTGGGGTCGGGTCGTCATCCCACGCGATCTGCGTCATCCCACTGCACGCAGCAGCTCGACGGACGGCACGACGCACGGCCTGCATACTGCGTGCCCTGCTTGCACCGCTGCTGGTGCGGCCGGCGGATTCTCATGCGGTGGGCCGCCGGTGGCCAGCATCATTGCTGAACACACGTATGATAGCTTGCTACATACGGATAGGGGCGAATGATAAATTAGTCCGGGGCGGGGGTGGCGGCCGCCACCGCGGTAGCTTTGGCATGCATGTTGTGTTGGAGCGGCGGTTTTGGATTGCCGATTGGCCGCGCCCTGTGCGTGTGCTGTGCGGGCAGCTTGTGGCGCCGCTTACCTTGTATGTGCTGTTGCGGCCGACTAGCAAGGTCGGTGAGCCCTCCGTTGCTTACGTTGCTTGCTTGCCTGGGCGCCCATTAGTTGGGTCTCTAGCTGTTCAAGGCGTGGACGCTGCTTCTAACGCACCTCTGGGGCTGTTGGGTTGTGTGCAAGCAGTCTGGCTTCGTTCCACGTGCGTTTTCAGGCGGGACCGATGGATGTACGGCACGTCTGGCCGCTGATGACGGTTCGGTTTCGGCTTTGTGCCGTTACCGATTGTAGGTAGGAGGATGCAACGCTGTTGGTGGGCACGTGCGTGAGGCCGTAAAGGGCGGTGTTCGTGGCCGGTTGCAAGCGCACAATCGTACGAACAGCAGGTCGGACTTGACGAAGAGGATGTAGCTAAGTTGGATCTATCAAAACCTAAACTGTGCGAACCCGTTCATGCGCCTGTCAATGCGCACTACAGAGAAGTAGTAGCTGGCTTGGCCTCATGCCGCCTGAACAAAACGTTGGCGACTGCGTTCGTGTGTTGCTTGCATCGCCATGGGTGAAACACCTAGTGTACCTAGTGATGCATGGATCGATCCAATCTTCATGGGTGGCACCAACGCCATAGCGGGGCCGTCATATTTCTTATGCATGGCGCGGCGGGCAGGCATCCGAGGGGTACGCGTAGAGCGCGTGTTTGATTGGGGTTACGTTAGAGCGCGGGCGGGACGTGCGTGATTTCCCGGCGGCGGCCGCTTCAATTGCCAGTATTGCCAGCCCCACATCCATTGCCGCCAGCAGAGGGATCCGGCGGCTCCAGCGGGACCTCCAGCATCAGCAGCTGCTGCCATGCAGCAGCAGGCAGGCTTGTGGAACGCACGATGATGTTGTCGTATTCGTGTATGGGATCGGTGGTAATCGTGCACGCATGTCGTTGGCGAGATAGATGGCTGCGGGCGATGCGCCACAGCCCTGCTAGAAGCCCCGGCGGCTTGCCGCCGCCTGCGCCACGCCTCCATGCATCAGCAGCCACGCCGGCTGGCCAGCAGCGGCAGACACGCCATCACTTCTCATCACTCAGCAAGGTAGGCAGGGCTGCTGCCCTCGCGGCAGGAAGCAGTAGAAGCAGCGGCGACGACGCTCCTGGGCGGCCGAAGTAAGCTTCGCCAGCCTTAAGGCTGGTGAAGTCACCCGAAATGCTGATTATGCTAGGTGCTACCGCCATCTTTGGTGCCACCTAGGGTGACTTAGGTGATAATTTCCCCACCGCAAGCAAGGCGGCGAGGGGAAGTCACCCATCCCGGGTGACGTGACTTGGCAGCGGGTACGTAAGGTACGAGCCCTGTGACACTCCAATCAGCGCTGTGTGCGCCTCGCTCGTGCAATAATCAGGTGTTCAGGTCGTGCGTGTTGCGGTCGGTGGGCGCTCGTGTGCAGATGTGCAGACCCCCGCCCGCTGCCGACCACCTTGACCTCGGCGCGGCCGAACGTCAGCGACACCTCGATCGATCAGGCGCTCCGCCTCACCGCCGTCGTCGCCGCCGTCGTCCTCGCCGTCGCTGCCGTACCCGGCTCCGCTGCCGCAGGTGCGCAAGGCGCCGCTGCCACCGGTGTTGGTGGCGCCCATTAGGATCACCTGCGGGCGGGGCGGTTGCGTTGCCACGGGGTGCGTGTTGGCCAAGGGCTGCTGCTGACCGGGCGGGTTGATCGCCGGCGGATCCGGTTGGACGAGCACTCGAGCAACGGGTGCAGCAGTGTGGGAATGCTGCAGCGTTGCAACGTTGTTTGCATGGCCCGACTCACAGCTATCGCTCGCTGGCGGCCCACTATGCTCTTGAATGGCTGCAGCGGCGCATGGCATGCACCATGATATATATGACGTCAGCGGCCCGCTGCTGCATCACTGGCCTCTGGGTCCCCACAGCTATGGGTAATAATGCCGTGTTGATGGCCGCAGCCCGCCGTGGCCTCAACGCCATCAGCGCCCTCGCCGCCGCCATTTGCTCCAACGGAGGGATAGATGGGCTCGAGGCGGACAGCAGCTCGGACAGCAGCGGCAGATGCACGCCGCAGTCTGATGCCATCCGGCTGCGGGTCGGGCAGCGAGCAGCGGCTAGCAGGCCGGGGCAGACAGACAGCACAACAATTCGTAGGGGCCGTGCGTCTCCCGCCGCGGCTGCCCGCTCGATGTTCAGCGACGGAATGCCCACGTGTCGACGCCAGACAACACACGCGAGAAGGGCATTCTTTCCCAGCAGGGCCCGCCAGGCGACACCCACCCCTCCAATTCCTCCCTGGCCGCTCACTCTGGCCTTCGTTCGCGGCATCCCGGCACAGTGAGCACACCCCTTCCCCACTGCCCCCAGGCCAAAGCTGGGAGTCGTTATTCGCCAGAACTAACGGTGAACCGCGGCTGAAACGCGCGTGCCGATCGTTGTATGCTGACAACATACGTGCGCGTCGTTGCGCGGCTTTTGAAAAGCCCGAAGAGCCGAAGTTCCCCCCTGGTGCTCACGACCCAGTAATCGCTGACCTCATAATTACAGTAGGAAGTCTTACTTACCATCATGCTCTGCGCGCAAAGGCGCCAGACAGCCATTTGTGTTGTTTGCAGAGGCCGCGGTCACGGCCGCGGATCCGCGGTCGTCGATGGCGAGGCACAGCGGGTCAGGGGACCGTGTCACGGACGCCTTTACTACGGGCGACACCTGTACCACCCTCAGGATAAGCTGAGACCAGCTGCCATGTCTCCACAATGCGGCGGCGAAAACGCTCGCGTTGCGTCTGCGGAAACGCTCGCGCCAAGTCGTTGTCTGACACATGCGTATCGTTGTGCGGCGCGCGACGCGACCCAACATTGGCCGACCTTAGACTCTTAGGGTGATGTGTCACAATAAGCTCTCAGAGGTCATGGCTTGATGGTGGTTCGCCTCGCAGTGATACGGAACGCCACGTACAATGAGCCGCTTGGGGCCGCTCATACACAGCTTGTGAGAGCCTGCAAACTGCGTACTAAGCACGTGGAGCATCAATTGCAGACTCTAATCGTGTCGCATGATGCAGCGGACCACAGTCTCCAAATTCTAGTGTCACACTAAGCCCCGCCATATTGTAGACATGGAGCAACGCAGACAGCAGGCGACATGCGTGAATGGGGCTCTGATTATTCTGGGCCTTGCGTGTGAGCTCGCGTCGCACGGTTGGATGCGGTGCACCCAAGCACCTCAAGCCTCGGAACGACCCTAGCTAATGTTGGGAGAACTTCACGGACCTCTTGATAGTTGCAGCGTGTTACGCGCAACTAGTTGTGCACGCTTATGCTACGTGTACAGTGTTTCCGGCCCAGGCAGGGCTGTTCGGCGAGCACGACTGCTCATATTGTTAGCGCGACTGTGAGCTGAAGCACATCGGGGCCGCTTGTAATCGGTTCGCATGCGCCGCCCGCGGTGCTGACCTGCAGGGGCCGCGTCGCTAGCCGCTGCGCAAGGCGACGCCCAGCTCGGTGAGTTGATAGCGTTTGGGCTGTCACTTCGAGGGTACTGCGTGCAACTCTCGTAACCACGGCCATCCCTGGTGCTCACGGCCGCTGACACCCGCCTTACCGCGCCCGTCTCCGCGCAGGCGCTGTGGCGGCATGGGTCAGCTCGTACACGGGCGGCGAATCACTTGCGCTGCTGGACCAGCTGCTCAAGCGGCTAGGCAGCGGCCTCAACCCTGCGCTCGCGGAGCTTAATGAGGGCACGGTGTTTCTGCCGACCGACGAGGTTTGTGAGGGCTTCCTGCGGATGCGCAGCAGCAAGGCCCCGAGCGCGAATACCGGCCGGGTGACAGCTGGCGTCACTGCCCGCGGCGGACAACCAAGGCCCCCACCCACCCGCGGCTTAAACCCGCTCCGCCTGCCGTACCGCCGGCCGTGCCGACACAACCGCAGGCGCTGGCACAGCTTGTGGGCATTTCATTCGTCGACGTAGTGGCTGCGATTGGCTCGCGGCAGTTTCGCAACGGCTTCAACGACCGGGCGCTGCCGTACCACATTGTGCCGGGCGCCGCGCTGACGGCAGACAAGCTCACGGACGGGCTCAAGCTGGTCACGGCGGCGGGCCGCAAGGCCAAGCTCACGATCGAGCGCCGCGCCAGGTGCGAAGGTTTGCTATGTGCTTACAACAAACGCCTATTGAGAACGTCATGAGCAGCATGGCACGGGCACAGGGTTTGAAGTGAAAACGGGACTGGCGTGGGGGTGCAAGCGCACACGGGCACCTCTGCAGGATGCAGGTGTCACGGGCACAGGCAGTGGCGCCCGTTTTCGGCCGGCCCAGGTCCCCCACGGATCGCCCTGGGTAGGGCTGCGCTGGCGAGGCAGCCACGCCTCAGCCCACGTACCGCGTGCGTGGCGCGCGGCGCGAAGCGCCGCACACCCCGGCACGGCGCCGTCTGCGCCCAGGCCAGAGAGGCCCAACGTCAAGAGCAGCAATCGGCGAAAGTTCTCTACACCTTGAGTGGGCTCCAGCCAGCGCGCTCACAGGCCTTCCGCTGCAGCCCTCGCTCCTGCTGTGCGGTAGCGGGCCGGGGGGCCGCCTGCCACACGTGTCCCTCACGTCCCTCGCGTCCCTCGCGTCCCACGTTGCGCAATGCTGCGGCCGCCACACCCCTCACACCGCGCCTGCCGGGCCGCAGGGCGACGGTCATCAAGGGCGCGTCCAACTCGGCACGGCTGGTACAGGCCTCGGCCGCCGTGCTGAACCAGGTGCGGCCCAGGCGGCGAGCTGGCGCCTGTACAGGCGGTGCGCTGGAGGCGCTAGCAAGCTACGCGGCCGCTGCTGCTGGGAGCCGCGGCACCAGAAACCCGCCCCTGCGGCCCCACGGCTGAGCAGCGTGCCTGCTAGCGTTGTCTGCTAGCGCACCAAATTGCTTGCTTGCGTTGCTTTTGCTCGTAGGGCAAGCTCGTCGTGCACCTCGTGGGAGCCGTGCTGACGCCGCCGGACCGGAGGGACGACGCCGCGCCGCCGCCGGGCGGAGAGGCCTCGCCGCCGCCGAAGCGGCAGCGGAACAAATCGCCGCCGGTCTCCGAGCCGCCGGTCCCTGAGCCGCCCCGGCGGAGGAACCGCAGCCCCCCGCCTCTGGACTCACCACCGCCGGCAGCCTCGGCCGCCAGCCCGCCGGCGGCCGCTCCGTCGCCCTCGCCGGAGCCCGAGCCGCTGGCGGAGCCGCCCCGGCGCCGCAACCGCAGCCCCAGCCCACCTCCTCCAGAGGCCCCGCCGCCGCCCACTGGGAGCCGGCCGGAGACGTCCCCCTCGCCGTCCCCGCCGCCATCTCCCTCGCCATCTCCCTCGCCATCCCCCTCGCCGTCACCCTCGCCGTCACCCTCGCCGTCTTCCTCACCCTCGCCCACAGCCTTGCCCTGGCCCTCGCCGCCCGCCACGTCGCCCCCGCCACGGCCGTCCCCGCCGCCCCCTTCGCAGGCGCCGGCCCCGGCCGCGCTGCCGGCGCCAGCGCCCCAGCCGCGGCCGCTGGCGAGCTCATCACCGCCGCCGCCCTCAGAGATCCGCTTCGCCAGCCTGCAGCAGGTGGGGCCACCGTGGGGCTGTCGGATCCATAGGGCTATCGGATCCATAGGGCTATCGGATCCATAGGGCTGTCGGATCCGTAGGGCTGTCCGATCCGTAGGGCTGTCAAATCAGTAGGGCTGTCGCATCCATAGGACCGTCAGATCCGTAAAGCTGTCTGTCCATAACAGCTGTTGCAGCGGGTGGGGCCACCGTAAGGCTGGTTGTCGAAGCGCAGCTGCTGTTGTGCCGGTGTGGGGCCGGGCCCCAGGCGCCCAGGTATCCCCGCCCGCCCGGGGGCCTCCGTTCCGGCATACGCGGCGTTGGGCCGGGGGCCGGCACCCGCGCGGCGCTGAGCCGCTTGCGCCGCTGGGTCGGCACCAGCCGCCGCATCTCGGTCGATGCGATCGATGGAGTCTACCAAGCACAACCGTCGGCGCATCGGCCAAACGAACAGAAGATGCGCGGGCGGGCTCGGCACCTGCGCGGACAGGCGTGCGCTCCTCAGCCCACCTTGACACGTGGCCCCTCTCCAGGCCTCTCCAACCCAGGCCCACTGCCTCGCAGCCGACGTGCCCCTCCCCACAGCGCAGCCACCGGCCTCCCGCCTGCCCCGCCCCTCACTCGCCGTACCACCCGTACGACCATTCCGTACGTACCAGGCGCTGGTCGCCGTACCCGAGCTGTCGGGAGTGGCGGGCATGGTGGGCGCCATCGGCGGCAGCGCGGCGGCACCGGAGCTGGCGGTGCTCGAGTCGGCGCCCATCACCATCTTTGCGCCAAGCACCAGGTGGGCAGGGCTTGCCACAAACGCATACACTGGCTGCTTCAAGCATGCCAGATAATGCACATGCCGCGGCGAGCGGGCTAGGGCGTCGAGTCGGCTCGTACCTCCACCTTTCATCGCCACATGAACATATCCATCCGACTGGACCGCATCCCTTCGCCTGCAAGTCGTGCGAGTGGATGGGGGCTAGGGACGAACGCCCGGGTGCTGGCAGCACGGCAGCGGGGCCCGAGCGGGTCGGGCAGGCGGGCGGGCAAGAGCCCCACTGCGGCCTCTGGGGTCCCTGGCAGGTGGCGGCAGGTCGCACCTGGAAGCGCCTGTTCACCTCCCGCCCGCCAACCCCGCCACCTCTCCCGCCCCTCCTCCCCTTCCCACGCAGCGCTGTGGTCGCGGCCTTCGCGCCGCCCGTCGTCATCACCACGCCCGGCGCCTCCCCCTCCCCCTCTCCTTCCTCCACCCCCTCCCCCTCGAGCGCCAACCCCCTCCCCGGCCTGCTGCCGCCCGGCGTCTCCCCCGCCACGCTGCTGCGCACGCTGCTCATGCACGCCTCTCTCGGCGAGGCGCTCACCGCCGCGCAGCTCACGACCCGCGGTTCGCTGCTCACGGGTGCGCCCGCGCTGGGCGCCCCCGGCGCCAGCTTCACTGTCGTGCGCGACGCGGCCACGGGCGCGGTGTCGCTGGTGGGCCCCTCCGGCAGCAGCCTGCATGTGCTGACGCCCGACATCCTCATCGGGCCGCCGGGCCAGGCGCCGAAGATGGTGATCCACATCGTGGACACCGTGCTGCTGGCTGCGGCCGCGGTGAGTGGCGGGGCCGCCGCCTGCGGCTGCGGTGGCGGCTGCGGTGGCGGGCGCCGCGCCCAGCTGCGCAGCGCATGGGTGCCCACTGCTGGGTGCGGATGAGGGGCAACGTGTCGATTGGCCGCATGTGCACTGGTATGTGGCGCTGGCCCCGGCGCCCGCACGCTCCCAGCCGCGCCCCTGCTCCCCGCGCCGCAGGCCACCTCACCGTCGTCGCCGCCCCCGCCGCCGGGCGGCCCCGGGGTGGTGACCGTGGCCTCACCCCCGCCGCCGGTGCGGCCGCCAGGTGCGGCCACTCAGGGCAGCTCCACAGCTGTGTGCTGAGGGCCGCCACGTACCTCGACAGCTGTGTGCTGAAGGCCGCCAAGTAGCTCGCCATCTGCGTGCTGCTTGCCGCTTGTTGCGTGCTTCCTCCATTGACGCCATGCGCTGCGCAGCTGTGCGCGGCGCCCGCCACCGCCGTTCACGTCATCGCAGCTACAGCCATGCGTCTACATCCCCTGGCGCTGCGACTCACGGCCCGCCCGCTCATCCTGTGCTCGCGCCGCCCGCCCTCACCCCCATGCGTTGCGCTCCTGCCGCACCCCGTCCCCACTCCCCACTCCCTCCCCACTCCCTTCCCCTTCCCTCCCCACCTCCCTGCCCACCCCTCTGCCCCTCCCAGCGGTGGCCGCCTCGATCTTCGCGGCGCTGTCCAACCCGGCGCTGGGCGGCCCCCAGGCGGCGGCGTTGTCGGGCGCGCTGCTTGGCATCCTCACGCCTGCCGAGCTGGCCATCCTGCAGGACCCCGCCGCCAAGGTGCGGCCTCCATGAAGACATGCCACCCGCAACAAACTAGTGCTGCGAACTCCGGCCTGTGGCATTGAGCTCTAGGGGCCTGGTGTGGCCGTCCTGTCAGACACCGCAGCCAGGATGTGGCAGCGCGCGGGGACCCTGAGGCACCCAGTCGCGGTTATACTGCTGCCAGGGCACCGGGGGCTCGACTGGGTACCTGGGATAGTGGCCAGGGGCCTGCGGCACCGCGGGACGAGCTGCCCGAGAGACACCGCGCCGCGTCCCAACTAGATGGCGTCGAGCCCCTCTCGCTGCGACTGGCGGCCATGGCCACAGCGCTTCATGCGCCCCTGCGGCCTCAGCCTGCCGGCGCCCCATTCGCCCCACCACCTCGCCGCCCTGCCGCGCTGCACCCCATCCCGCCCCCCAGGCAACGGTGCTCATCCCCGACGTCAACGCCGTCGCCTCCAACCCCATGCTGCTGCTGGCGCTGGCGAACCCCGCCGCCGCCACGCCGCTGCTGCGCAGCTTGCTCATGGTGGGCCTTGTCGGGGATCTGGCGGGGTGATTGGGGACACGCGCTGGGTACGTGTGCGGCACGGGGAATGTGGCGGGGTGAGCGACGGCCGCTGCTACCGCAAAGCGGGTCCTCCACAGCCCAACGTGCCGCGTAACGTGCTCATGGTGGGGCCCTGTCGGCGGGTTGGCGGGTTGCTTCGGGGGCATGCCTTGGGTACGTGTGACGGTGTGACGCACGGGGATTGTGGTGGGGGCGGGGGCGGCCGCCGCTACCGTGAAGCGGGTGCTGCTGGTGGGGTCCTGGCGGGTTGGGGTCAGCGCATGGAGAGGGGGCCCTTTCCACAACCGGCGGTGGCTGCACCCAGGGCCAAGCCCCGGGTTACCTATGGCCCGGCTGGGCATGGAGCCGCCCACTGCCTGCTGCCGACGCCCTCCCTTTCCCCTGCCCGCCCCGACCCCCTTTCTCCCCACACAGGCGCACGTCGTGTTTGGCACCACCATCGACGACCCCTCCGACATCCCCACGCCCGGCGGCCTCACAATGGCCAGCGCGGGCGGCACGCAGCTGTCCTTCTCGCGGTCGGGCGGTGCGGGGTGAGCCGCCAATGGGCTGTGCAGGGTCCTCGCAACCTGCGGCGGGGCTGCTCGTTTTGAGGCTCCAAGGGGCGTTCAAAGGCTCTTGACGGTGCCACCGGGGGGCCCTACCGCGCCGTGCCCGCGTGTCCCCGCCGGGTCCTGGCGCTGGGTTGACCTCCTGAGGCTGCTGCTGCCCCGCTGGACCCCCGGGACCTCACTTGCCGCACCTGCCTGGGGTGCTCCTTGCGTCACACCCCCACCCGCCGGCCCCCAGCAACCCGAGCGTCAACGGCGTGGAGATGAAGACTGTGGCGGGGGCCGGGGAGGTGCGAGACCCCGCGGGGGCCGGGGGGCCGCTGCTGGGGGCCTTGGGCCTGCAGGGCCGCTAGGCCGGGGGCTGCGAGGCTGGATGGCTGATGCCTGGGGTGCCGTGGCCTGGAAGGCGGCAGTGCTCGGCCATGCGTCCCGGGGCTGGCAGGCCGGGAGACGGGCTGGCGCTCCAGGCCAGGCGGCACGGTGCTTGGCCGCCGCCAGCCGCGCCGCCGCAGCAGGGCACAGGGCACAGGGCAGGCGGGGCTGCGCGGCCCGCAGCCCGACCCTGGCCTTTGTGCGGCCCCTGGGTCGCGGCAGCCGCACACGTGAGGTCACTGCTTATCACCCTTCGCACGCGCCTGGTCGCGCCCCCGCCGCCCAACGCCCAACGCCCGCAGGCGGCCATCTGGACCCTTGGTGGCATGATCACGCCCTCGGCCAGCGTCGTGGTGCAGTCGCCGCCGCCATCACCGCCGCCGCCGTCGCCGCCGCCACCCTCGCCGCCGCCGCCGGTGGTGGTGATTGGTAGCTCGCCGCCGTCACCGCCGCCGCCGCCATCACCTCCGCCGCCGCCGCCACCTCCCCCACCGTCGCCGCCGCCGCCCTCACCGCCGCCGCCTCCCCCGCCGCCA
This sequence comes from Chlamydomonas sphaeroides, assembly GCA_001662425.1. NCBI lineage: Eukaryota > Viridiplantae > Chlorophyta > Chlorophyceae > Chlamydomonadales > Chlamydomonadaceae > Chlamydomonas > Chlamydomonas sphaeroides. The sequence goes on from BDDC01001491.1 coordinate 24,848, forward strand.
TCCCCGCCCTCTCCACCTCCTACCTCCTCCACAGACCCCTCGCCACCCCCGCCGCCTCCTTCTTCCCCTCCGCCGCCGCCCAACTCGCCACCCCCGTCACCGCCGCCGCCGCCACCACCCGACTCACCGCCGCCATCGCCGCCGCCGCCACCACCCAACTCACCGCCGCCATCACCGCCGCCGTCGCCACCGCCGCCCGACTCCCCGCCACCATCGCCACTTCCGCCGTCGCCGCCGCCGTCGCCGCCGCCACCCGTCCTGGCCATTGAGTTTCCGTCCGCAGCTGAGGTGGGTTTCGGAGGGATTTAGCTTTCGTCTACTTGCAGTGTTTACTGCTAGTTTGTACTGTTAGTATCGCATCCACGGACCGGCCGTTCCCCAGACCCTGCCCCGGGCCATGGCGCCCTCCCTGTTGCTTCTACCGACTGTACCCCGGCCACTGCCCCTTGCTCCGCTGCCGCCGACTCGCTGTCCCTTTCCCCGCCCCCACTGCCCATGCCGCCGCCTCCGCTGCTCGCTACCTCCGTCTAGCCTCCGTCGCCACCGCCTCCTGCTCCCCCTCTGCCGTCACCAACAACCCCGCCGCCGTCGTCATTGACCAACCCCTCGCCGCCGCCACCACCGGACTCCCCGCCTCCCTCGCCG
>BDDC01001492.1:2350-17766 GCA_001662425.1 Chlamydomonas sphaeroides
ACCGGGGTGTGCTCTAGGCCCTGGGCTAGGCCCCTAGACCCCCCGTAAGGCAAGGCCCAGTACGGCAGTAACGGCCGAGCACCGGACCGTGGCAGACCGCTAGAGGACATCCCGACGGACTCGCCCCAGCTTTCCCAGCCTCGGCCGATAATTCCGTTATGGTGTTTTGGCCTCTCAAAGTTGGGCCATTTCCTGACTCAGCCCCGGCCGGGAGTGGTACTCGGGTGCCCTGGGCTGGCAGTAATGGCTTATGTCTGGGGAAACACGACGGTCCGCCACCTTGCTGGGGTGCCCCTTCTTCTTTGCGGGTCGGCCCGACGCGCCCCTCTTGTCCAAGTGTGGCAAGCAAGGGTTCACTCGCTAGAGGGGATCAAAGCTCTACTCCTCCTGCGGGGGGCGGTGTAACGAATTCTTCTTCTTCTTCTTCTTCGCTTCTGTATAGAAGCCAGGGCCCGCCTGTGCCAGGCTGTGCTACTACCCGGCTTCCAATGCATGGACGGCCAGTTCTGGCGACTGTCTCAGGTACGTCACGATAACTTCCACGCTGGTTATTATTGAAGGCACGGGCTGCGCATGACGGACGAAGGATGACAGAGGGGCAGGACAGAAGGTGCCGCAGAGGCAGACGGCTCGGCAAGACAACAATGAGCCGCCTTGGGCAAAACCTGTTCCATCTGCGCATGGGTGCATGGCTCGCCCCCCAAAGAGGCCACCCGAACCAGACGAACACCGTCGGTCATTATGCGGTTGTAGCTGGGATTAGTTCAGGTGTCTCGGGCACGCTAACCTCCGTGCCCTCACTCCACGGGCCGGACTTTGCCGCGTTAACTGCCTGTAACGGCAGGAATGCATAACGCACGTCGCCGCTGCTGCCGCTCGCTCTAGCTGTGTCGCGGCCGCTTGCGGCGGCCGCTACCACCCCCTCCGCCTCCGTCGCCCGGCCCATCGCCGCCGCCAGGGCGGAAGCAGGCCGGGCGCTCAGCCCCGAGCAGCTGGAGGCACAGCATCCACATCCTCAGCAGCAGCAGCAGCAGCAGCAGCATGTTAAGGGCAGCGTTGAGGTCAGGGGAGGACCAGGGGGAGGAGGGAGATGGGCAGGAGCGTGCTGTTACTCTGCCGGTGTTATTATCGCGCAGTCCCGCTGCTTGTGTTACCCATTCACCCGGCCACTCAGACACCCACCCATAGCCCCGCGACGCTCACTCCCATGTCGTGCCGCAGCCTTGGCAGACTTGCACGCCATGCGCACGCCGCGCCCCAGGTAGCACCCTCGCAGGGAGCTGGCCGCACCCGCACTTAAAATTCTCTGCTCCTCTCCTGGCATCCTTCTGGTTGTAATTGGAAACCCGCACTTAAAATTAACAAGGAAGCCAACCCCTAAACCTGCGAGCCCGCAGTTATTGCAGGCCTTGGACAAAACGGATGCGACGCCCGTGCCCCAGGCTCTGCGCACTTGTCTGTATGTGCCCCCCCCCCATGCAGCTTGGGTTGAAGGGGGCAGGCGGCGGGCGGCGGGCGGCGGACGAGCGGGGCCTGTTGGTCGCTGGCACGGGACCAGAACATGACCCTACATGACTGAGGTTGTATCGGCGACGGCCGGCCGCAAGCCCAACTGGGCGAAAGTCATTCGTGTCGTTGCGCGCTGCGTTAGCTTGGGCGGCAGCTCAACGCTGCTGAACGGAGTGATAGGCCATACGCAAGTCCTTTCAGGTCCTTGAACAATGGCCCGGCTGGCGGCCCTGGCCAAGGGTACGGCGAATTTACGCAATCAAGATACTGGCCTCGGGGCGAAGCGACTCCTGCAACTCGCATCAACGCCCAGGCCTCTAGCGCTAGCGCGACAGAACTGACTACGAATCCGGGCGGGCCGACGAGCGCTCAGCGGTCCATCGATGCAGCGCATGTGTACATTCACCGAAACATCTTCTCGAGCTTCGAGACAGCCGTGTTCGCCAACACCCGCACCGTGCCAACGACCTTTCCGTTCCTGCTGCAGACGCGGCCGTCCCGGCTCATGTAGTTGCCCGCGCAATTACGGCAGAGCCACTTATGCTTCCACACATTCTTCGCCTCGCTAAGCAACAACTTGCGGGCGCACCACAGCAGGCTGCAGCTGGACTCGGGCCAGTCCAAGGGCGGCTGCGGGCTGATGGCTGGAGGAGGGGTTCGATGAGCTTGAAAGGCGTTCATCAAGTGGAAGCCGCGACAAAGATGTAGTCGTCGTTGTCCCCCCTTTGCACCAGTCGCGAGCTACGTATGGCTATGACGATATATAGCAGGCAGCATTGTGGAGAACGTGCTGCCGGGTCTTCTTGTTGGTGGTCAGGCTGTGCGGAGGAGTCGAGCAGTGTGGGCACGAGTGCTGGCAGGAGCCTGTTGGGTACGTGTCATCTTTTCGGCAACACGAGTTACATGCACATCCCTTATACAACATGTGCGCGTCATAGTTCCGTGGTCTCGGCGTCTTCTGCCACGCAAACTTGGGACCAAATTGCACAAGACGCAAGCTTGCTCAGTTGCTTCGCCTCTAGTAGATACTGACAAGAAACCTTGCATATCGACAACCCTAGCTCTCGGATCGGCGTTCAACGGGTGCCGGTCGCGGGTCGGGTTGTCAGGCTCATCGCGCTTGAGTGGTGAAGTGAGCACGACGCGCACAATGCAGTCTAGCGGTTTCGAGCGCTGCGCATCTCGCCAGCCGCGGATGGCCACGCTGCCCGCCGCTCGGCCACCTGCGGTCACGCGTGCTGCAAACCCACGCCGCGGCGGCAACCGGCTCGCCGCCGCAGCGGACGGCGATAACCTGCCTGGACCGCAGGGCGCTTTCGCTCCCGGTCAAGAGTCTGCAACGCGGCAGGTCCTCTTCAACCGCATCGCACCCGTCTATGACGAGGTGCGCCTGTACACCCAACCCCAGCGCCTGGCGCCCGTCCATTGCAGCGGCACGCCGTTGTCCACACCGGGCGCAGCAGCCCCACCTTGTCGCTCCTGCCAGCCTGCCTCATATCGCACTGAATAACGTGGCTAAGGTTTTACGCCTGCACCACCTGCTCACCCCTGCAACCCCTCCTGCCGTGTCCCCAGCTCAACAACAACCTGAGCTTCGGGCAGCACTGGGTCTGGAAGTCCATGGCGGTCAAGTGGAGTGGCGCTCGGGCGGGCTGCCGAGCGCTAGATGTGTGCTGCGGCTCTGGCGACCTGGCAACTCTGCTGGCCAAGGCCGTGGGGCCCAAGGGCGAGGTGAGGGCGGTGGCTCTCAAGCAGGCCTCACATCTTGGGCTTCTCTTGCCGTGTGGTTGCACGTGCGGTGCCAGAGGCGAGGCCATGCAGCACACGGGCGAGGGAGGGCTGCGATGAGTCTGGCCCAGGCGCGCCGAGGCCCGCTTGTTGCACTCGCCCCGGCCGGTTGGGCATGTGGGTCGGTGAGGACCGGCCCCTGGGCGGGTGCAGGGCCAGGGTCAGGGGCCGTGCCCTGCGTTACGGCAAGAGCGCGGCAATATCAACGCTAGGAGCGCTGCACGCCTGACACGGTAGACCCCGCGAAGTCACGACGGATGGGGACACGCGTGCCATCGGGGTTCGTTCTGGTGCCATGCATCACTGCAGCGGCAGCCAGCGCACCGGCGGCCGGGCGCCGCAGCCTTCCTCCGCAGGCAATGCCAAGCCTGTGAGCTCGGGGGGGGGGGCGTCCCCCGCTGCCCTACCCAAACAGGTGACCGGCCTGGACTTCGCGGCGGATATGCTGGCGGATGCGTCGCAGCGCCAGGAGCAGCGCCGGGGAGAGGGCGCGGCGGCGCGGAGTGCGCCCATCAGGTTGGCTGCCAGCCAGTGATGACGTGTCTGGGGATTAAGTTGTACCGCATCGCCATCTTGCCGTTGCATCAAGGGGCGCGGCCCGCACCGCATCTGCATTTGTGCAGACGAAAGGCTGCTGTTTTCGCGTCGCGCCCCGTCAGTGTGCTGTAGTGTGGGCGGCGTCCAGCCCGCAACCCGGCTGTGGCGCCTTGGGGGCCCTGTCAGACCGTCAACCCACGAATCACCTCCAGCCCGCCAGGCCCCGCCCCGCCCTGAGCTGCATCGCGCCAGGCGCGCACGCCTCTCCACGCCTGGCACCCCATCCCTCCTGTACCCTCTCCTGCCCGGCAGCTGGGTGCAAGGCGACGCGCTGGAGCTGCCGTTCGAGGCGAGCTCCTTTGACGCCGCCACCATGGGCTACGGCCTGCGCAACGTGGCTGACATTCCGCGGGCGCTCCGGGAGCTGCACCGCGTGCTGCGGCCAGGTAGGCACACGAGGGCGCCGTAGGGTCAGACAGCAGGGGCCGCATGCGTTCAACGGCCGACGGCGGCTGCCCCCCACCGCACGGGTGCAGGCCATTGATGTGGCATTTGGGTCGGCCCACAGAGCGCAGGCACACTCGTTTTTTGATGGGTTGGAAGTCCAAGCAGGGAGCGCGAACTCCGGCTGGTCCTCAGCGGCGGCATCGGATCTTAACCTAGATCATGCCCACACACGCCCGCGCCTGCCATCCTCTCATGCTCTTGTCATAGTAGCTTCCCTCCCGCCCGCCCATCCTGGGGGGCTTGGGCCAGCGCGCTCACTCCTCCTCCCTGCACCTCTCCCGCCCGCCCGCCCGCCCATGTCAGGCTGCTCCGTGGCCATCCTGGACTTCAACAACTGCACCGACCCGCTGCCGGACGCTGTGCAGGTGGGGCGGCGAGCAGGTCTGCGCCTGCTTGGCGGCCGCCAGCAGCCCCACGCCCGTTGCCTGCATGCTCGCGCCTGCCCGGATCCAAACCCTAATCCCCCTCCCCCCCTGTTTGCAGCGTAAGGTCCGGGCTTTTGGCTCGGTATTGGCTGACTAGTTTGCTACTCCCTTGGTACATCCCCCCTCTACCCCCTTGCTCTTTCTCTCCTTGTACCCCCCTTACCCACTTCGCCTCGTCGCCCTCTGCCCGCTTATCCGGATCCGGTACTGAATAAATAAATACGTTGACGATCCAACCCAATCGACGCAATTGATGCCATTGATAAAGATACGATGGTTGCTCGCCCTCCCCTTTTCCCGGCCAGGCCTTTTTCCTTGACAACCTGGTGGTCCCCGCAGCGCGGCGCTACGGCCTGGCGGCGGAGTACGAGTACTTGCGGCCCTCCATCAAGAGGTTCCCCACAGGTGGGGCCGCGGGCTGGATGCTTTGCTGAGGTGCGCGCTGCTGCAGCGTGTAGCGTGGTAGCTCCTCTGCCTGTCCTATGTGCACATCCCCGTGGGCACCGACCCAAGTCGCGGATTAGGGACGTTGCGGCAGAGCGCGGGCCTGCGGCTTCGCGCAACTGCCAGGGCCGGCGCCGAAGGCAGGGGACCTGGCTCGTGTGTGCACAGCGCCCGTGCAGCTGCTGGGTGGCGGTCATGTGGGTCGGACGGGCGCAGCGGCTGCTGACAGGTATCACCGAAGGCCATGTGGGTCGGCTACGTGGGGTATGCCGGGAGCGGGCTGGCCAGGAGATGGGTCGGCGCCGACACTGGAGCTCTGCCAGTGATGCCCACCGAATCGTGGGAGCGCCTTGCGCTACCAGGGGGAGGATCCATGTTGCGGCCACTGAGGACTCCTGGGCGCCTGAAACGGAGGGCAACTGCCGCTGCCTGGTCCGACCTGACCTGACGGGCCGACTCCTGTGCCCCCCGTTGGTGTCATCTCCGCAGGCCCGGAGCAGGAGAGGCTAGCTCGCGAGGCGGGATTTGCGACAGCGCGGCACTACCCAGTCGGCTTTGACCTGATGGGCGTGCTGGTTGCGACAAAGCCCCGGTAGCTGGAGGAAGCCGCCGGTGTCCTGGAGTTCGCGGTTTTCCAGTACACATCAGTCGTCGCCAGGCGCCGCGGCTGCAAGCGGTAACACGCTCAGCGGGCTAGGTGTGCGGTAGAGGAGTAGGGAGGCTGGCAGGCAGGCAACTGGGGCAAGCTGCTAGGGGACGCTGGGGAAGCGGGGTGTCGGGCTTGTCTGGGTCGCGTCCTCCCTGGTCGCTTCGCGGCGGTAGTGGCTTCCGGCGGCGGTTGTGGCCTGACGAGGGATGTTCAGTTCTGGCTTGATGCATCCTCGGACGGCGCATGTAGCTGCTGGCTGCTTCGCAAGCAGCGGGACCATCGGGCAGCGCTCGCGTCGGCACGCGTCGGCACACGAGTGGGTTACCCGTACAGATGGCTGGCCTTCGACATGCGAAGCAACGCCTTGCAATTGGGAAGCTTCGGTTTAATCTACATACGTCGGTGGCGCCAGTCCCAGGCTCGCAGCGTTCGTGTGCATTGCGAGGTAGCTTGCCCCCCAGCTTCCTAGCGCCGACACGCACACCGCACTTCTCCTAAACTCGTACACTTCAAACACCACAACACAAAGTGCACAGCCACAACGTATATCGCGCGGATCGAGGCCCCCACGAGGCCCTAGGATTTGTCAACAATCTCCCGCTGCCGCAACAAGTCACACTCTCGCACGCCTTTGAACCAAGCGTAGAAGCGTAAAAAGCGCTGGAGGAGCCGACGCGCTAACCTTCCCGGCCGTCCGGGCTTCGTTGCCACCTGACCTGAGGGAGCAGCCGCCATAAGCAGGGAGAGGTCGTCTTCCAGCGCTTAGGCAGCAGAGCTACTCGCGGTGAGGGTGGCTGCTGCCGCGGACGGATTGCTGACTGCGTCAACGCGATGGTCGCCAGCTTCCCTACCGTGCTGCGTGACGTCCCTTGACGTGGTCCGACCCGTTGCTTCCCTCAGGTACCTGGCTTGCGTGTGCAGCGGTCTTGTAAGATTCCGCCCTGGCAATGGCAGTTTCAGCTGTGTGGCCTCGCCCAGCATATCTAGACGATATGGACTACGATGACGGGCCTTCTGGGCTTGATGAGAGTGGCAGAGACACGGAGGTGCGAACGGCTGAATTGCGCGCGTGCCCGTTGCGATGTCCTTGCCGTCTCTTTATGACACCCCCGCCGCATCCTGGGATATGCGCTGCTTGGATGGCTTCGGCGGGGCGCGTCGCAACGGCGGGTCGCCTCACACAACGGCCTATTATGTTGCTCCATGGCGCCAGCTGAACGGGCGCCGCTCCCTATCCCAGCAGGAGCGCATGCGAAAGCGGCAGCGGCGCAGTATCTTTTTTTCTGCTGAGCCGGACACGGATTCGGGCACAGAGGATGCAGAGCCGGAGGAGGTCATCGCCGACCTCCTCGCTGGCGGCCTGCACCCGGAGAGCGTGCACTGCGAAGTGGCGGTGGTCCCAGCAACCCCTTACGTGGCGCACACGCTCAGCAAGGGCGCGTGCCAGCTGACGCCCAGCTTCCCCGGGCGGCCGTCGCCGGCCGTCGGCAACACCTCGGCCTTCGTGGCCGTTTGCGAGGAGGCTAACGCCACCTTCCGCAGTTATATGGAGGACAGGTGGGATCCTCGGCATGATGCGGGACCGCCGCAGGAAGCGGTTGGCGAATGCAAGTACCGAAGGAGTCGGGGTGAAGTTCCGCGCCCAGCACGCATGTGGGTCGGGCTCAATATGTTGGCGGAAGCCAAGTGGCTGGGTCGAGCAAGTACTGAAACTCCAAACCCCTGCTGTGCCAACAATGCGACGCAACCTACATGATTAGGTCTTCCGCCATGACTGCGGATGGTGTGGCGTACTTGGGCGTGTTCGACGGCCACGGCGGCTGCGACGCCTCCATCTTCTTGCAACGGCACCTCCTGCCCACAATCCAGGTGCGCACGTGCTGTGCGGTGGAGCCATGGGTTATGGGCGTGCTGCATCCTCTCAAACCCACATGCCCAAGCCTGCCGTCTACTGTGCACCATACGTACAACGCTGCCATGCGCAAGTCATGCTTCCGCAACAGGTTATCACCACCGTTCCTGCTTACCTCGGCCCACAGGCGCACCTGCAGCCCGGCTGCGATGTACACGACGCGCTGACGGCGGCCTTCGCGACCACCAACGCTGCGTTCCGTGCCACGGGCTCCATCCAGGGATCCACCGCGACGGCCGTCATTCTGAAGGCAAACCGCCTGATCGCCGCCAACGTGGGCGACTCGCCTGCCTTCGTTGTAAAGAAGTCAGGCGAGGTGTACTCCCTCATCCAGGAGCACAAGATCGAGGGCGAGGAGGCCGCACGCATCGCGGCCGTGGGCGCCCCCATCTACCGTTCGCCGACGGGGCCCGCTTACATGGGGACCCCCGACGGCACGCGCTGGCTCAACATGTCGCGAGCATTCGGCGACTTCGTCTACCCCGCCATTTCCTGCGAGCCGCACGTATGCTCCCTGGACGTGGTACGTCGGAAGTCTTGCGAGGCATCGGCAATTCGGCATGCAGCATCCGCCTCAGCTCATTGCTTTACTTAGAATCCGTGCGCCACGATCGGCCCCGCCTGCCCGAAGCTCATTTCCTCGTGTCGCCACCCCGACGACCCGGCCCTCCCTCAGTCTGACGGCAAGTACCTGGTGATCGGTTCCGACGGGCTGACCGAGAAGTGGCCCGTTGCAGAGGCCGCCCAGTACGTGAGCCAGCTGGCAGCCGGCGGCTGGGGCCTGTCGGCTATCTGCCGCTGCCTCGTGGAGCGCTCGTTGGCGCGCGGCAGCACGGACAACATAAGCTGCATGGTCGTGGACCTGGAGGCGTACCAGGCCATGATCACGGCCGAATGCGCCATGATCGCGGCCGAGTGCGCTAGCGTGGCCAGGCCGAAGGACTCAGCCTGCGAGGGGCATGCGGCACATGAGGCCGCGGCGGCGATGGGCACCGCGGCGGAGGCCCAGGTGGTGCTGCAGCCGCCCACGCCGCCGGTTCCGGCGCTAGAGGAGCGCGAGGCGGAGGCATTGCAGGCGGCCGAGGAGCTGGCGTGTGCGAGATCAGCGCCTTCGTCGGGGGGGGAGGTCAACCTGCAGCGGGCCGGCAGCGGGCCCAGTGACGAGGACGCGGGGCTGCTGCTGCTGGTCTGCAAAGAGGACCTGCCGTCGGCCGCGTCGCAAACCTGCCGCGCTGCAGCGCAGCCCGCGGCGGGGGCGCTGGGCGCGTCCTGCAGCTCGGCGGGAGCCGCATCCGATGCCCACGGCGCCGTCGTGCTGGTGTCGGCCTCTGCCGAGGCGGCGGGCGGCGAGACGCCGGAGGGCACCGAGGCGCCGCCTACCGCGCCCTCACCGCTAACAGTGGTCCCCGATGACGCCACGTCTGCAGACGTTGCGCCGGGGCTCTAAGCGTTCCAATTCGCAGCGTGCACCACGGGAGGCTGAAGGCGTGAACGATCCATGGTTGAGTTCGGGCGTGGTACGACAGGGGCCTGGATGCAACCTGCCCTGAATTGGCCACGTCTGGGCCGACACGCCGCGTGAGGCTGGTGGCGTCCCTGCGCGCAATGCGCAGCACGAGAGTGCATAGGGAGTGATATCGAAAGGTCTAGAGCGTGGACCGTTCTTCCCTGGCTGCGGTATGATTGTGATGCCTCATCTGCGTGTATGTGTGTCAGTGTGCGTGTGTCGTGAGCATTCCGACCGTGACGAAGCAGGAGGGCTGTACGGACGGCGTTTGAGCGAAGTACCTGCGCGTGTGCGTGTGAAGCATGTGCAAACGGGGCATCTCCACTCACAAGTCGGGCTTGGAGCTTGCCTGCATACCCTTTCCCTGCGTGGCTGTGCCCCGCTGCCCTACATTCCACCTGTCCTGCGGCATGAACGACCTGGCATGTCGGCGATGGGCATGCCGTGTGCGTGTTGTGACCGGTTGGGGGTGTCTGCTTCCGACTGAGTGTGCGCGTGTGAACGTTCCGTGGCGCTGTTTTTTCTTTGTGAGACGCGTGGATCACGCGAAGTACCTGCTGTGTGCTGCTTCTGTTTCTGGGTGCTGTGTTCTACTATCGAATTGTGGGGGCCGCGGCGGCGCCATGCACTCGCACGCCATGGCGGCGGGCCCGGCTCTTACTTGACCAGGACCTGCGTATTACTTACGCCTTCCAGAACCTGAGCAGACTCGAGACAACGCTACTCCATTCATCTTCCGCACTGCTTTGATACTGTGGCGTACAGGACATGGCTGGATAGGCGGCATGTCCTGTGGAGCGGTGCAAGTGATGCGCTGGGCGCGATAGCGTCATGGCGAGGGGCGTACATGGTCCTGCTGCGTTGGCAGCCTTCCGACCTGTAAAGATGCATATGTCCCAAGTCCAGACAGTCTCCCAGTCGGCCCGGGAAGCAGGGTTTTGGGCTTCCCTTCAGCCCCTCTCTGCAGCGGAACTCGTCCACCGCTATAACATAGGGCAAAGCAGCATTTTAGCCTTGCCCTGTTGGATTACGGCAAATTTGACACGCGAATAGTCAGAGCGTAGCACAGAGGCAGGCACCATAGTCGGGCATAACCCAAATGGAGTGTCCCCACCCCTGAGGGGGGGGCCCCCTCCCTTGCCTCCCTTGCCCCTCCTTGCCCTGCTGGCCGACCTTGGCTCCTACTGTGGCCCCCGACCGCTCCATTCATCTATTGGGCCCATGCCAGTGTGCCCGTCAATGTAGCGCGCGGTGATGTCCGGCTGCTTGTCAGAACACGGCATGCATGCCGGCTGCCTCGCAAGTTTAGCGGCGTGTGGATCTTTAACTGTGTTCTATCAAACCTGCAGGACCCAATAGCCCAGCGGCTGGGGATCTTCGCGCGGCGAGCGCTTGCGCAGTTGCGGTTGCGCCTGGCGGTGCAAGCGCACATGCACGGCACTCTATTTAAGCGTCGCCCGCATCCAATTATCTGCTGATATCGTCGCCTGTTCGTAGGCGTGAGCGTGAGGCCAGTACGGCGAGCCAATTGGCGAGGCGCGAGGTACACCAGCACTCGCTCTGACCGCGCGCAACAGGTCGCTACTTCTGGCCCGCTCACAGAAACGACAGTTAGAACTTCGCATACCTGCGGCGTCACCTTATACCACGCCGACCCACAGCCACACACCCATTCGCGCCTACTCAGCTCGGACAGCGGTAAACACAGTGATGCTCTGCAGGATGGCCTCCATGCAATTCGGTCGTAGCACTTGCAGCTTGCTTGGGCAAAACCGGCCACGGCCGGCGCGACTGGCCCCCCGATGCGGAGTAACCTGCCATGGCCTACGCCGGGACTCGGGCGCTCTGCGCAGCAAGGAACTGGCCGTGCTATCGCAGCCTCCAAGCGTATCGACACTTGCACTCGAACGGACGGAGCGACCGAGTGCCTTGCAGGTCCGTGCAACACCTTGCCGACAGCCGTGCGGTTGCCGACAGCCGTGCGGGTGACGCGCTGCTAACGCCGACTCGACGGGGCCCGTAGGCTGTGACGCCCAAGCAACCTCAGCTTACCGGAGGCATGATTGCCTCGGCCGCGGCGATGGCGCTGGCGACGTCGCTAGCTCTTGGCCTGCCTGCAGAGGCGGCAGGGCCCGCCGCCGAGACTGCGGCCCTGTCCATTCCGGGTGAGGCAGCGCCTTGGATGCGGGCCCAAATCACAAGCTGTCAACACACACATAGTCACGCAGCTGTAGTCATGCCACCCAGGTCTTTCCTTCAAGCGCCCGCTCGTGGGCCCGGCCGCAGCTGCCGGCCTGCAGCCCAGCGGCAGCCTCTCGCAACAGCTTTGCCGTCGCGAGCTGGCGGCCTCAAGCGGTCCAGACCGCTCCGGCCGACCCTGCACTGCACCCTGAATCCACGTGCCCACATACGGCACCGGCGCACCAGCGCTACAAACCTCTCTGCGGCGGCTTGCCCGCCCTGCCCACCCACCCCGCTGCCGCACACATGCCCAAGCCGGCCGGTGCTGTCCCAGCCGCTTCTTGTTCAGATGCCTCCGTCCCGCAGCTCCCCACCCCAAATTTTTCCCATCTCCCACACTTCATCTGCGCTTCCCCAAGCCCGTTCCCCTTTACCCCATCTCCACCCCACGCCCACCGCTGCCGTCCACCCTGCCACCAGCCCTCCCTCCCGGCTACGGCCTGGGCTTGCGGCTCGGCCGCAAATAAACGCTCCCGTTAAACCCCCACCATTCTCCTTCCCGCGCCCACCCCAGCCACCCCACCACCCTCCTTCCGTCCGACCGCTGCATCTCCAGCACATCCGGATGAGAAGACCAAACCGCAACACACCTCCTGACACAACCCCTCCCTCCCTTTCACCACCGCCGCAGGCATCGTTGGCGACAGCCCCTTTCGCGAGGGCGTGGTGTCGGGCTTCCTGCTCATCCTGTTCAGCGAGCTGGGCGACAAGACCTTCTTCATCGCGCTGCTGCTGGCGCTCAAGCAGCCCAAGGGCCTGGTGTTCACGGGCACCTTCAGCGCACTGGCGGTGATGACGGTGGTGTCGGTGCTGCTGGGCCAGGTGCGAGGGCGGCGCGGGGCTGTGAGGCGCGAGGGGTGCTGGGTGTGCATGGGGGTGGGATGTGATGGGATGGAATCGGGCGGGTTGGGACGAGAGGGGAGGCGGGGCGAGAGGCCGAGTGGGGAGGGGAGGGAGGGTGGGCGCGGGAGCGTGTGAACCAGAGGAGCTGGGCTGCGCCCAGGTGAGTGTGCGAGTGGATGGGCGTGAGCACGCGTATGCGAGAGCGAGAGCGTGAGCGAGTGCGAGCGGAGACGTGCGAGTGCGAGAGCGAATGCGAGCGCGCCTGCAAAGCGACAACGAGCGAGAGCGAGAGCAGGAGCGAGCGAGGCACGACTGCGGAGAGTGAGCGAGGGCTCCAGGTGGCGGAGAGTGGGGCGAGAGGTCGTGAGTGGGTGCGGGCGGGGTGTGGAGCTGGTCCGGGTTGTGGTGTCGCTCGGTCCTGGGCAACGAGGGTCGCTGAACAGCCTAGCAGGCCGCACCAACCCACACGCCCGCAACCCATCCCTCCTTCGCCAACCCCATGGCCGCCTACCCCTACCCGCCGGTTGATTGGACGCCGCCCCGACGCCGCCGGTAACGCCGTTGCGTGCCTCTCCGCAAACGCCACCCCCACGGCGTGCCCAACCTGCCTGCCCCCCTGCCCCACACCCAACTGTGTCCTTAACCCTGACCCACCTGCCCGCACCATGCACTCAACCCCTCCACCTTGACGACATGTCGTGCTCCGCCCGCGCGCCTCGTCTCGTTTCGCGCCCCCCTGTTTCACGGTTACTCCCTCGACCTGCTCGTGCTGCAACCGGTTGTCGTTCGTGTGTGTCGGCGCTGCACTTCGAATGCCGTACTAACGGTCCAGATTGCCACGTGCGGGCTGCAGGTGCTGCACCAGGTGGACGAGCTGGTGCCCGAGAACGGCGCCGGGCTGCCGTACGACGACCTGCTGGCGGTGGCGCTGCTGCTGTACTTCGGCATCAAGACGCTGCTGGTGCGTTAACGGTGTTGACAACTGGGTTTGATGCAAAGCGTTACTTGCAAGCGTTACTTGCCAGCGGAGGTGCGCCAAGGCCAGGACCTATTCAACGTGATGGTGCGCGGGGCAGCCAGGAAGTGGAGCTGAGCGTCCGTACCCGCGGTGGCCCTCCCTGCAGGACGCGAAGGACGCTGACGAGTCTGCGGCCGAGGAGAAGGAGGAGGCGCAGGTGGGGCAGAGCTGGCTCCAGCAGGGTACATGGCACTGAGGGGTGCGGGCGCGGGAAGTGGGGCCTGCGGTCGGTGGCGCTTGGCACGCGCTCCCTCTGTGGGTAGGTCAATGCGCATTGCCGCTGCCAACGCCACCGCTATGAAAAACATGATCTACAGACGGCCCCACTTCGTGGTAACCCCCCTATCACCAGTCGGCTGCCTCAATTGTCAGTTTGAGCCTCGCATCGCGTGCACCTAACTATGGCCCATGCCGCTTTCCACTCGCCATCCCACCTCCCAACCCACCACAACTCAGTGAACAGTCAGCCTCAACAGGCAGCGGCAACATACGCCTTTCCCCAAACACGCACCCTCTCTTGCGCCCTCACTCCACGCCCTACCACGCCCCCTGCCACGCCCCCTGCCACGCCCCCTGCCCTCCACAGGACGTGGTCGATGGCCTCAAAACCAGTGGCGAGGACGCGCTGCGCCTCATCCTCACCACCTTCACGCTCGTCTTTGCGGCCGAGTGGGGCGACAAGTCCTTCCTCGCGACCATCGCGCTCGCCGCCGCGAGCTCGCCCTTTGGCGTCACCGCCGGTGCCGTGGCGGGACACGGCGTGGCAACGGGGCTGGCAGTGGCGGGCGGCGGCTTCTTGTCGCAGTACTTCAGCGAGCGCGTGCTGCAGTACGTTGGCGGCAGCCTGTTCCTTGTGTTCGCGGGTGCCACCATTGTGGATCTGTTCAAGTAGAGCTGCTTGCAAGAAGGTGAAAGTACACTGGTAAAGAGAGCCCTGGTGTGAGCTGCTGTGGGATGGCGCGGTGCGGCGGCGGCGGGTAGAGGCACCGACAGGCGGACGAGGCTGACGTGTGCCGCGCGGCGGCGTGCAGGAGAGGAGGGACGCGCGGACTGCTGCTCGTTTCGAGTTGGGAAAGTGGCCACAGACAATGCTGGCCATGAGCGCTCCGTGAGCAGAACATTTCTCGACTGGCTTGGAGTGGGCGCAAACCAGGGGCAGGGGACTCCCTGGCAAAAACCGGGTGTGTGGCAGGCACGGCGAGCGCGAGGTGTGTATGCTCGACGTATGGCGCGGTACGGCATTGCTGCCGTGTGCTGCCGCAATGGTCAAGTAGCTGTGCGAGCTCGGAAGGCTGCGTGGGAGCCAGTTAGGAAACTCGCCGCGCGAGTTCGGCGGGCAAGCTGTCTGCGGAACGGCAGCCGCGGGCAGCTGATGACCGGGGTGCCACGGCACGGAAGGCTGAAGCTGCCGCCGCGATGGCGTTGGTCTTGCCGGATGGGCTGACATGCGAACGCATGGCACCATCGGAGCAGAATTAGTCTGGTATGTGAAACCGATGGGGTTCCGCGTAATCCGCGAGGCGAGGCACACATTCACAAGGTACCTTTCACTGACGTCTACGCTGGTTCTATAGTAAAAAGGCACACGTTCTCACACATAGGCAATACACCGTGCCGAGGTACAGTCATGGGGTGCGGTCATGCCGCCTGTGCGTGTCGTGCATATGCATAGCCTACAGCTGAGGCGACGTGTCCTTCATCGTAGCATCCCTCCGAGTTGGCTCGCCCCTTCAGGGGCACCAGCCGTTCGACACGGGCACACGGCCTTGGCCATAACACGCGGGGCTCCGGGGGTCGCGCCAGCGAGTACTTCGGCAGCCTCGGGGGGCACTTGGTGTGACCACATCGAGTGAGACAGTGCCAACTCATGCATGGACGACAAAAGACTTGTCTAATAAGGTGCATTCCCCAGGCGACAGCCGGGTCGTGGCTCGGCTTGAAGTTTGTCATGGACATGCGACCACATGCGAGTATGCTAGGTTGTTCCGGAGTGGCCCCAGGAAACACGCAGCGATAGAATTAATATATATCTAGTC
>BDDC01001494.1:4549-20035 GCA_001662425.1 Chlamydomonas sphaeroides
GCGACCCCCGGATCCAGTCAAGCCCTGCCCCCGCCACGCATTTCCTGGGACTTTACCTCCTCCACCCCATCTTCCTCCTATCGCCGCCGTCAGGCTGGGTGCTCGAGGTGCACGGCCCCGACGGCACGCCCGCCTCCTCGCCCTGGGATTGGACCGGCGACCGCGCGTGCGCCTACTGGGGCTGGTCCGCCAACGTCAGCCGCAACCAGTACCCCAGCTGCTGCAAGGTGCGGGCGAGGGTGTGGAGGGGGGGGAAGGGAGGGGGAACCAGTACCCCAGCTGCCGCAAGGTGCGGGCTGCGAGGGTGTGGGGGCGTGTGGGGGAGCGGGAAGGGGGAAAGGAGCGGGGAGGGCGTGTGCGGTGTTGGTATGGAAAGGAGCGGGGAGGGGACGGTGTGGGCGGCGCGGCCATGCCAATCAAATGAGTCGTCGGAGCTCGCGCCCCTCACGCTGCGGGGAGCGGGGCCAGTCCTCGGCCACTGCGGGCCCTGCACCGCTGGGGGACCTGGTGGATGCCGGATGTGGGACAGCGGACAGGCCGTGGCTGCGGCCGTGGCTGCGGGGTCCGGCCTCCTTGCCGACGAGGGATGTTGCAAGTGGCCAAGCGGCCGGACGGGCCGAGCGGCCGTGCGAGGCCGGAGGGGCCGAGCCCGCGGCGTCCCTAGCGCTGAGCTGAGCGGACGGGAGCGCGCGCTGCGGCCCCACTGACCCACCTGTGTCCGGCCCCTGCGCCCGTGTGCCAAATCCGCCTCCGTCCGCGCCGCCCGCCCGCCCCATTTCACCCCCCATGGCCCAGATGGCGGAGGACATGATGAACGAGGCCATTGACTACAGCGGTGAGCGAGCGAGCGAGCCCACATGACGTCTCTCACGTACGGAACCCATTGCAGGGCCGACCGAAAGATATGACCACAATTCTATTGTGATATGCTTCGACATCAGCAGGGCTGCAGCGCGGAGCTAAGCAGCACGCTGCGCACCGGCCTAACGCTCCCCGGTCCCTGCGGGCCCCGCCGCAGATGACTACTTTGACAAGGTACGGCAACACCACCGTACGGGTGCCGTACGGATGAGGCGGCGTCACGAGCGGCAGCAGCAGAAGCATCTTCAGCAGCAGGCCAGCAGCGCTGCCATCGGGCGGGTGGCCGGGGGTGGCCGGGGGTGGCCGGGGATGGCCGGCGGCCGGCTGCAACGTCGCGGCAGGGCCCTCCTGGCAGCGCACGAGCCAGGTGTGGGCTCAGCGGGCCCCGCAGCAGCTCGCGTGTGGCGCGGTGGCGCGGCGGCGGGCTCTTCGCAGGGGCCGGGAGGCAGCTGAGCCCTGACCCGCCGCCGCCACCACACGAGCAGCATGACTTGCATGAGGCGCTCTGGCGTTGCCGCCTTGGCCCGGCCGGCCGCGTCCGGGCGCGATCGCGCCGTGGCGTTGCCGGCCCTGCCCCTGCCAGCGGCGCTGCCGCTTCCCTGCACCAATGCCCCCTAGCCTCAACTCCCTGCCGTGCATTCACAAAGCTGGTCGCACTGCCCGGTCTGTCCGTTCTGGCTGCCCCTGCTGCGGCCTGCAGTACAACTACGCCGGCGACATTCCAGGGTGGGTCATCCGGGGCGGATCGCCGTCACCTAGCAATCAACATCCAATGACACACACAAACACATGCACATGCACGATCTGCGAGCCCCTCTCCTTCCCCCGCCTCCCCCTTCCTCCCCCTCCCAGCACGCTCCAGCTGGACGGCTTCACGCGCGCCTCCTGCGACGCGCACCGCCTAACGCTGTGCGGCACCATCACCTCGGCCGACGGGGGGCCCGCGGTGGCGGAGCTGCGCGACAGCTGGGCGCAGCGCATGGCGTACAACTTTGGGGACCTGTTCGCCAACAACCCCTACTCGGTGAGGCGGGGGCGGTGGTGGGGAGGCAAAGCAGCAGCAGGGGGCGCCAGCACACGAACCCAATGACGTGCTTCCCCATCCTCCCCCCGCCAACCCGCAGTGCCCCATGGCCATGTTCAACGCCAACGCCGTGCTGTACACGGTGGCGGCCCTCGGCAGCAGCCAGCGTGACATCACGTGCCTGCCGCTGTACAAGACGGTGAGGGGCTGGGAGGGGAGAGGGCGGAGGGGAGAGAAAGCGGGGGAAAAGGGGCTGGCGGCTAGGGTACGTGTGCGGAAGAGGGTCGCTATCTGCCTGCCGATGCGCAAGGCGGTGCGTGCTGGGGGGGCAGGCAGGGTATTCTGCGGAATGTGCGCATGGAGGCGGCGTGCTTCCTTGTCAGCCCCACCCGCAAGGCCCCCTTGCCCTGCCAGCGCGCACACCATCCAAGCATTCATACCTTTACCGCACCTCCCACCAACCCCCTGCCGCGCCAGGTGGAGGTCAACTGCTCCACGCCCGCGCGCGAGACCTGGGTCAGCGCCGGCGAGGGCGCCAACCAGGAGCCTGTGCCGCTGTTCCCCGTGGACCAGTGAGCTATGACGCTATACATATCTTGCCAGCATATGTGTTGTGTGTACATGACGAGTGGGCGGGGGGCTGCGAACCTGAGGGATTGAGGTTTCGGAGCGCTGCAGCCGGGAGGGGGCAGCCGCACACCCCCTATCTAACCCCCCGGGGGCCCGGCCCCGGGTGCTCAACGTCTGCCCCTGCCTGACATCACAGCCCGCGCCCCTTTGTGTGCCATGCCGCTCCTGCCGTACAGGTGCGACTCGACGCCCGGCTCGACGCCGTTTGCCGTACAGCCGTACATGGAGGTGGTCCACGACAGCAGCGGCGTGGCGCGGCTGGACCTGGACTGCGTGGCCCTGGCGGCGCGCAGCCCCGCCGACCCGCAGGTGTGCGCATGGCGGTGCGCGTGCCTGTGTTGCTACTTTGGAAAGCGCGGGTGCTGTGGGTGGGTGGGAGGGTGGGGTGGGACCGGGGGCGGGGGTTCGTGGCTGCCGCACAGCGGCGGGCGGGACAGCCCGCGGCGGGGGAGGCGGCGCGCAGCGGTAACGCGCCAGCGGCAGCGTCCGAGGCGTTGGCGGGTTTGCCAGGGCATCCGAACTGCACAGGTCGACGCCGCAAGGAGCCCGCCGCGGCCCGCAGCAGCCGCACCAGCCCACGGGGGCCTTAGGGACGGTTGCCAGAGCCATCCCAGCGCCAGCGCATTCCCGGGGATTGCGGGGAACACCACGGACGCGACTGGGCGACCCCCATGCCACATGCCACATGCCACATGCCACATGCCACATGCCCGCCCCCTCCTCGTCCTGGCAGTCTGCCCAGTCCGCAGCGCTGCGCAGGTCCCCCCGCGACCCCTGCCGCCGCCCCCCCTCTTCCGCATGCCCCACTACCCGTACCCAATCGCCATGCCGCCCCCTCCTCCCGCCCCCTCCTCCCGCCCCCGCAGTCTGCCTGCGGCCGCTCCAGCCGCCTGGCCAGCGTGGCCCTCTGGCTGTGGGACAGCGAGAGCTACGGCGTCAGGGAGACCTACACGCGGGCGGTGCTGCGGACCACGGGCGCGGGCGGCGCCGTTGCCACCCGGCAGCTCAACGGTATGTGTGGGCATGCGATGGGAGCCATGGGTCGGCCTCATGCATGGTTACTTGACTCATGAGAGGATATAAAATACCTGGCAAGAGCAGCAGCCGACAGGATTGAGTGGCCACGGCACATGACTGCACCCAGCGACGGAGGCCCGCTGCGTGTGTGGTCAGAAATAGGTAACATATAGAAAGCACGACCCGCGCGGCACGCCCTGGGTTGGTGACGCTTTGGTCGTGCGTATGAAGCAGGGATGCGTTAAGGTGCGCTGATGCGGGAAATGAAACCCAGCGCCGCCTTGAGAGACCGCGGTCCCCGGCCCGCCTAGCCCGCGTACCAGTGTATAAGTTACCTGGCGTCGGACATGTCTAACGGTGCTGGCCGCCGACGCGTGCGACGCGCGCGCTGGCTAACGCATGTTAACAACAAAACGTGTGTGTGGCGCTGCGGCCGCAGTGACATGGGGCCCCGATGGCACCAACACCATGCTGCTGGGCGGCCTGGACCTGGAGCTGGCCCAAGTGGCGTCGCTGAGGCCGCAGGTGCGCGAGGGGGAGCGGGGCCGCGTGTGTATGCGTGTGTATGCGTGTTTGTGCCTGTACGCGTGTGCGTGTGCCGGACGGCGCTGCACGTAGGCACCCACCCGTGGGCCCACCCCTGGCTGGCTGGAGCGCTGCGTGACGCTGGCCAGGGCGCGTGTTGTGGGGTGGCATCATGGCAGCCTGGGCGCAGGGGGGGGGGCGGGGCGGGGAGATGTGTTTCAGGACCCCTGCTTGGAGCCCCACGCCCCGGGTCGCAGGGGAGCGCCACCCTGCCGCCTACCGCCGGCCGGCCGCGCGCGGGCGGCCATGCTGGTCGTCACGCTCTGCGCCGCGTGCCATCCCAACCCTAGCGATGCTCCCTGGCCCGCCGCTGCCCCCTGGACCCCCCACGCACCCCCAGCCGCCACCGCCACCGCCGCTGCCCTGTCCTCTCCTGTGTCCCCCGTACCGCCTGCCCCTACCCGCCGGCCTCCCCGCGCTGCGCGCCCCACGCCTCCGCACTCCCGTCTCCTCAAGTCCTCAAGCCGCCGCCGCCGCTCGTGCACCCTCGCCTCCCGCCGCCCGCAGGTGTGCCTTGAGCACCCGCCGGACGCCAACGTGTGGCACTCGAGCACGGTGCGGCCCTGTGCGGGCTTGCGTGTGTGTGGGGAGGGGGGGGGTGCCAGCAGCTGGGGCTGGGGCTGCCGACGGCTGGCCCGCGGCCACCGTCAGATGTGTTCAACTTTTTAGGGCCGTCAGGTGTGTGTCGCCCATGCTGCGCCGCATGCCAGTCTGTTGTCTGAGTGCTCCTGCTGGTGGTCCCCCTACGGTCGGTGTGGCGGCTGCAGGTGGATCCGTTCGGCTACCTGTGGATGGCGCTGTACGATGACAGCGGCGACTGCTGCCCGGTAAGATATCTGGATATATTGATGTTTATACATGTTTATGATATGTTTAGGGATGGCTACTGCCCGGTTCGGACCCACAAGGGAGGGGGGTGGCTGGACGGAGGGCCGGGGGACCAAGCGAAGCACCCGGGCGAGATGAGGCCGGAGTTGAGCCAGGGATTGCGTTGTTGGTTGGGGATCCCCTGCTGAGTTTGCCCGCCGTGCCCTAAATCCCTTTGCTGGATGACGCAGACGTACTACGCCAACCGCTTCTAATGCGTCCAGCCACGGAAGACTTGAACCGCGCGAGCGTGATCTGGGTTGCCTGCGCCTAGGCTCGGCGGCTGGCAGCCTGGGCTTGGGCAGCCGCGAGTGCTACGGAACTGGAGAACCTCATTTATGTGTCGATATATGCGTGTGAGATGCTCACTCTTATGATGTGGCAGCGCAGGGCGCGACAGTCACGGCAGTGTGTACGGCAGGGTGGTGGGACCGCAGGATGGGGGGCGATGAGGTTGGCGGCGGCGGGGATGCTTGCTGGCGCAAGGGCCGGGCCAGTCAGTGTCCTTCAGTGCCGGATGCGCGGCTGTCGGCTGAGTCCTAGTTGCAGGAGGTTGAAGGGGGGCGTACAGCGTGGCGTTTAAAAATGACTCGATAACGGCGATACGGCCGCTAGCTGGGGTGTGCGGGAGAGGTGTGCTGTGGGCAGTGCTGCGGGGAAATGAACGGGGCTCGCGGCTTGAAGGTTCGTGTGCGAGCCAGCTGTCGCTCTGGCAATTATCTGCGCAGTTATCACGTTTTTTAACGGTCGCAAACAAACCAACTACACACAGTAAGCCATGGCGCTCGCCGGCTCGCCTTCCCGCAGCTTGAAGCGCACAATCGCATGTGCAAGCGCAAACTCCCGGACGGTCCTCGTCGCAAGCAAGAACCGCGTCAAGGTTGTTGCAGTGCAACGCGCGCTGCAGAGCTGCTTCCCCGACCTTCACATCGACGTGTTGGCACGCGACGCCCCATCGGGCGTTCCCGACCAGCCCCGCGGCGACGAGGAGACGCTTGCTGGGTGCGTTCCGAGCCTTATGCGGGGCCGATCTCACTGACTGGGGTAGCGCAGACGGGCGTCGGTCAGGCTCGGCGCACGAGAGGGCGTGGCCGTCCTCACTGCTGCACTCCCAGCACCCACTGCCAAGCGTTCCCAGATGGCAACACGACACGGCACGACACGGCCCAGCCATACGACATGCGGCCTTGCGCACTGTTCCATTGAAACGCAGGGCGCGCAACCGCGTTGCCGCGCTGTGCGGGCCGTCGCCCAACGGCGCCTCTTCGCAGGCCGCTGCCGCCGCCACCGCCAGCAGCAGCCACGACGGCCCCAGCCTGGCCGCCCAACCCAGTGCCACCAGCCGCGGCAGCAGCGGCAGCACCAGCAGCAGCCACGATGATGGCTGCGGTGCCAGTGTCGGGCCTGCCCCGGAGGCTGACTTGGTGGTGGCGATCGAGGGCGGCGTGGGGCCGTCAGCGCACGGGCAGGCGGGGGCGCTGGAGTGCTTCGCCTGGGTCTGCGCCCGAGACCCCGCCACAGGTGCGAACCGGTACCACAACAACAAAAGCGCCTGCATGTACAGTACTGGTACATGTGCTACTTGCTTATGTAGTACTTGAATATAACGTGGATGCAAGAGTCCGCATGGGGCCTGGTGCCTTGGGGCCGGCCGCAGGTGCGCGCCGCTGCGCCATGACGCCACCCTGCTGCGGCGCCGTTGGCCGTTGGGGACCCTTACGGTCGCGCACACGTCCGTCTCTGGCTCCAGTGTTTCAAACCATAGAGGCTTGGGCTAGGGCGGCTGCGAGGCATCCGGAGGTGACGCCGCGGCGGGTTGCGGCCTGGGGCCGCAGGCTGGGCCCACCCGCAAGGCACTGCAGCGGCCCGTAAGCTAGGGCTGCCAACTTCCTGACGAGTATGTCACGCGCTTTCGTATCTTCCATGACTTTGTTCTTTCTTCATACACCTTGACGATACGTTTTTGCGCCGCCCCTGCCGCCTGAGCTTCCCACACCCGCACCTGCCCCTCCCGGCCCCCTCCCGCCCGGCCCCTGCTGCCCCGCCCGCCCCACCCCTCAGGCGCGGAGAGCACCTCCCGCTCCGCCTCCTTCGCGCTGCCGCCGCCGCTGTGCGAGCTGATGCAGGGGCCCGCGGCCCTGGAGCTTGGCGCAGCGGACGACCGGCTGTTCGGGCGGACGCGCAGCGGGCAAGGCTCGGGCACCATCGGCAAGCTGTCCAATGGGGTGCTAGACCGGACCGCCTACTACGAGCAGGTGCGTGCGTTATTGGCTGCACATGTGGACGAGGCTGTGCGGTGAGTCTGATGCCCTGCGATTGCCTGGACTGATCGGGATGGTGACGGAGAGGCGCGGCACCACACCCGGCCTCACACCCGCGCCCACACGCACGCGCCCACCCCCGACAGGCGGCCGTGTGCGCCCTGCTGCCGTACATGCAGCCGGAGCTGTACGGCAGTCACGGGGAGTACGGCAGGTTCTTGAGGGGGTCAGGGACGCGGCAGGAAGAGGTTGCGGCTCAGGTGCCCGGGCGGCCGTAGCGCCGGCACGTAGGGCGCCGGGTTTGCCCAAATGCTGGGAAGGCGATTGCAAGATATCATATGGTGTCTATGTACCTTATCACTCTTGTGTGTTAGCGTTACCGTTTCTACGCGAGGCGGCAACCCTTGCAAGCGTGGTGGTGGCAGGAGCGCATGGGTTCGCAGCCAGGGCTGCTAACACCGCTTGAGCAGGCGAGGGTGGGGTCCAGAATTGCAGGTACAGGTTATAGATTGTTACATTCGTTCTTCTTATTCCAGGGTGTAGCGCCGCGTGACGAGCCACGGATTGGGGTGGCGGTGTGGCGGGGCGCTGCTGCTGGCGGTGGCTCGGGCGCTGCTGCTGGGGCGTGGGGGTGGAGGCGCGCCTGGTGGCACGTAGCGTCATGGAGTGCCAGAGGCGAGTGGAAGTGGGTCGGTGCGGCGCTCGCGCATCGTCGGGGCAGCCGCAGGCCGGCGCCGCCTTCGGGCTGGGGTTGGGGCTGGTGGGCAGCCTTGCGGCGCTGGGCCGGACCCGCATGCTTGTGCTGGAGCGCAGCAGCTGGAGTGCTGAGCTTGCAGCCCCCGCGCGCGCGAGGCACACAGCCTGAAAGGGATGCTGGCGCCTTGCTCCGACGGCGCCGTGGAAGCCGGCCCCTGGAAGTAGCCCCTGTGTGGCCAACTGGCGGACGAGTGCCGCGGCGTGGCAGCAGTAGCGCCACCGCCCAAGGGCTCCTGACATGCTAGGATTACCCCTTGCTCCCGCCTGCTACACGCGGCCGCTCGGGTGCACACGCCGCTGGCCCCTTGCGGGCCCGTTGGCCCGGATGGTGCCCAACGTCACGGGCCGTGCGCGCTGGCTTCAACCCACGCATTGTTGGACTGCAGCGAAGCCAACAGACGAATGTGTTACAACCTGTACCTGCGTAACCGAGGCAGCATCGAGACCTCCCTGCGCACATGCCCGGCACAACAACGGAGCACCGACTGCGAGCATGACGGAATGCACGACGCCACACGCGGCTCGGCCACACACCGCATGCCGCGGCGCGGTGCGGCCGCGGCGGCTCCACACGTTGGCCTCCGCGACACACCTTCCACACGGATCGCCGCCGCACCGCAGGGCACGGCACGCCGCCGCTAGCCCTGCGATGAACACCAGGAGCCAACACGCGGCGGCGGCCGCGGGCCCGCGGATCCAAAACTAAGCCCGCTTCGCAACCGCAGCGCCGCCGCGGCCACAGGACAACGCCGCCTCCAGTACCGCCGACGGAGGAAGCCGCGCAGGGCCCCTTACAACAAGAAAGCCTGGCTGGCACGGGCGGCACCGCCGCGTGCCACCGCCCGGGCATGCTCGCGGCTCCGACGCACTTGCGTCTCTGGAGTCCGCGTCTCTGGAGTCAGCGACCCCAACCAAAGGTCGCAATGCAAGTGTTATGAAGTTCACGTGATGTGCGCTGTGTCGCTGCGGTCGCAAATGCTTCCAGCTGCTGCTGCACTCCCAAGCGGCGCCGCAAGCGCCGCGGGCCGCACGCAAGCGCGCTGCAGGCCACCCCAATGCCCCCAAGCCGCATGCCCCGATCGCTTGTCCCACGCAACCGGCGCCCAATACCGCCACCGGCAAAACAGTTTGGGCGGCCGCCCCTGGGTCCAGAGTAGTAACCCTAAATGTAGTGGGAGAGTCCGCAACAACGTCCCCCAAACCTGAACGGCTTGATGCCGTGCAAAGAAACGTGGAAAGCCGGTGCCGCGTACGGCCGTACGACCCGACAAGCAACGTAACTCGACCGCCTGCCACGCGCGGCCTGCCGCACCTCGCCTCCGTCCGCGCGCCCCTTCCCTGCCGCCCCTGCCTCGCCGCCACGCCGGCAAGCCGCCCGGCGCTCTTCACCCACCGCCGGCCGCACGACAGGTGCCCTGCCGTGCCTGCGGCCTCTCCCCTCCCCCCTTCCCTGGTCGCGGTCTGCTGCAAGCGGCTTAGGCTCAGATGGCCTGCGGCCCCTTGGCGTCCAGCATGAACCTGGCGATCTTGACCTGCGGCGGCCAGGCGCAGCCCGGGGCCACAACGGGTGACGCGCAGAGCGGCGCAGACAACGGTGACAGCCAGTATCGCATGTGCTTGGGCGGTTTTGACCTGCGGCGGATAGGCGCCGCTGCCCCACTCCGCGGGCCATCCGCCCCGTTCCGCGGGCCCCCTGGCCCGTTCCTCGGGCCCCCCTGCCCCCCTGCCCCCCTGCCCCCCTGCCCCCCTGCCCCCCTGCAGCCCCCCCCCGCACCTCCATGGTGTCCGCCCAGGTGCCGTCCTCCTTGCTGAGCACCACCATGCTGTAGGTGCCCTCCATAGAGCCCTGGGGGTTGGGGGGAAGAGGTGGAGAGGCAGGGGAGGCAGCGCGCGTGTGTGTTTCGTGCGTGTGGGGCATGGGGTGGGGATCACGGTCACGCTGAGGCTGTGTGTCCAACTTGACAGGGCCGCAATAGAGTACCACCCCGTACGTTGCTGGCAGCGGCGTGTGGCCCTCCCCACATGCATGGAACCCCCCGCCTGCGTGCCAATGTCCTCTCCCCCAAACCCTAGCGTCCCAACCCCGACCCCGCCCTGCGCCCCGCCCCTCCCCTACCTGCGGTGTAGGCAGCGGGCAGCCCGAGGTGTACTCGAAGCTCTTGCCCGGCAGCAGGATGGGCTGCTCACCCACCACGCCGGGGCCGCTGCGGAGGCACATGGGGGAGGGGAGGGCGCGAACGTGAGAAAATGGTTGCAGCGATGTGGTTGCGGCACGTGCCTCGATCCTGGTTCCTCCTCTGTCTCCCTCCTCAACTTGACTAGACACACGCCCTCGCGCTCTGTGGGCCTCCTCCATGCCGCCCTTGCCCATGTCCGCATATCTAAGAAGATGTATGCGTAGATCGTTTTACGTCTATACATGTCCGCAGATGTCGGATGTCACGCGCTGCAGCGCCCACCGCGCTCATCGGACCTCCTCCGTGCGGCCCTTGCCCATCTCCGCAGCTGTTGCTTACGACATATGAACACACATTCATCTCATATGCGGCCGCGCCCACCGCGCTCACCGGACCTCCTCCGTGCGGCCCTTGCCGTCCATGATGGTCCAGGCGCGGGTGCGCAGCTGCACAATGGTGTCGGTGGTCTCGTTGGCGATGGTGATGTGGTAGGCAAACATGTAGCGGTTGGCGGAGGGCTGCGACTTGGTGGGCAGGAAGAAGCTGGGGAGGGGGGAGGGGCCAGGGCGGCAGGGGTGGGTGGGTGCAGCGCAGGGATGGTGGGCGCGCCGGCTCAAGCCCCCAAGGTACGTGGGGGCGGGGGGGCAGGAGAAATTGGCCGCAAGGGGTTGGGTGCGAGGGGCAGCGGCAGCACAGCGCAGGGCAGGCGCGCAGCCCAGGGCTCCAAGAGGCTCCAAAGAGCTCCAGGAGGCGACAAAGGGCCCAAGGGCCCCGCCTGCCGCTATGTGCGTTGGCCCATCGCCCCATTGCACAGATAGTTGATGCAAGCTATCTTGAGGAAATCGGCAACCCTGCTGACGTGGCTGGCACCTCCCTCCACGCCTGCGCTCGCGCACCTTTGCACGCTGACTCGGATGCCCCGGGTCACTGCGGTGCTGCTGGGCGACAGCAGGCCCACCTCCAGCGCCGCGGGGCCCAGCTCCGTCTCCATGGCCTTGATGCGGGCCGACATGGCTGCGGCGTCCTGGGAGCGGAGGGGAGAGGGAGGGGAGGGGGACAAGAGGGGGACGGCAAGGTGCGAGGTTAGCGGCGTGGGCGTACCACGGTTGATGGAGGGGTAAGGTGCTGCCGTAAAGTGCTTCAGGTTAGCGCTTTGGGGCATGCCACGTCCCCTGGCTGATGCGGGCAGACGTGTGGGCGGTGTGGGCAGCGGAGGACGTGGGGAGCAGTCCGCGGCGGAGCCCAGGCCAAACCGGCGCCCTGGCCCTCGTTCTTCGCACCCCTTAAGACGCGCCGGCGCAGCCAGCGCTTGTCGGTGGACACCCCCGTACGGAGTTGGTGGTACATCAATGCGGTACACATGACGTACACCCCCTAGACGGGCTGCCTGTAGACACTTCCGTACCGCATTCGCGGTGCTGCAATGCCGTACACGTGCGTACGTCCGGTACACTGCTGCTGCGGCTGCGCACCTCGTAGCGCTCCTCGCGGATGGCCTTTTGCAGCTCGCTCTTCGCGACCATGACCGGGTCCTGGCGGGGCGGTGGTGGTGGTGGTGGTGGTGAGGGACCGGTGCAGGCGGAGGGAGGGCGGGGACCAACGGCGTGAGTTGAGGCACCCTCTGGCACCCGGGTGCATGTCGAGGCTGCCAGGACGCCGCAGCGCTTCAGCTCCCAACCCTGGCAGTGCCGCCACGCAGCCTAACCAGCTCCGCACGCATCTATGCCGCCGCCGCAGCAGCTATGCCGCAAGCAGCAGCACTGGCACGCAGGAAACGCCGCCGTTGTGGAGCGGCTCAGCGCGGTACCAGGGTACCTGCTCGTTGAGGGAGGCAAGCTCATCGCGCAGGCGGGCGGCCTCCTTGAAGTCCTCGCCCTTGACTGCGTCCGTGTGTGCGTGGGTGTGGCGGGGCGGGGGATGATGGGGACGAGGCAGGGTGAAAGGAGGGCCACGGCGAGGGAGGGTGCAAGCCCGTGCGCACATCTGCTCCACCTCCCCGCCACCCGCTCGCTGGCCAGTGGTCTGGCGAGAGCTAAACCCGGAGCCTGTCCCTGGCCCCGCCTTGACGGCCTCCCTGCTGCTCCCCCGCCCCTCCCCGGGCCTGGGCCCTTCGCTGGGCTGTTGCGCGCCCCGCCCCCCGCCCGGTCCCCTCTCAAGTCGGACCAGCGAGCTTGAGCTCCAACTCCAGGTCCTTGCGCTTTTGAGCAAGCTCGGTAAGGGGTGACACGCCGGCGGCTTCCGTCGCGCGCACGCAAACTGCGGCGCGTCGGCACGGAGGCGAAGGTACAGCGCGCAGCACCGGGCGCCCCGACGGGCCCGCGGGCGCCCGAACGAGGTTAAGAGCAGTGCGCATTTCGGTGAATTGGGGTCGTCGGCGCTGTCACGTAGGAAAGCGAGCAGCGGCGTGTGTCGGAGAGTGGCTTCGCAGCCCGTGCGGCTCAGGCTGCGGCAAGAACGTGTATCAGCGCAGCTGGTGAAGTGGGCAGCGACTGGGTGCGGCGGAAGCTTCCTGGGTTTGCTGTCGGAGGTGCGCCCCATGCGAAGTTTGGCATATTGTGCGCGGCTAGACACATACAATTACCTTCCGCTCACGTAGCACATACATACCACTTTTGTCTGTCGTCTCAGCACACAGCAAAAATGGTGCGCAAGCCGCCGAAGGAATTGCGGGCGTTCTCTGCAGTCTGCTTGGCGGCTGAGCAGCTCGCTGTGCTCGTTGTACGCAGGCCACCGAGCAGAGCTACATCATGATCAAGCCGGACGGCGTCCAGCGCGGCCTGGTCGGCGAGGTGATCAAGCGGTAAGCGGTTCCCTGTCGCCGCTCTGCGACGACCTGGTTAGGTGGCGGGGCCAACGCATTGCAACTGCAACGGTGCACACCCGCTGGGCTGCGCCCGTGGGAGCGTGGAGAGCTTTGTCATCGTTGCCCGCGCTTGCGTCGCGCTTTCGCAATCGTTGCTCTCGAGCTATCGTTGTGCTGCGGGCGGGTTCGTGGCCGAAATGAGCTGTGGGCACACAGCCTAGAGGGAGCGGCCACGGCGACGAGCATCCCTTGGGGCATCCGTGGCCCCCGTTGTGACCGGTGCTGTTGCTCTGCACCCAGCGGCTTAGGCAAGCTCAGCAGCCTAGGTTTTTGAATTCCATCCCAGTCTCGTGCGGGGACAACCTCCCAGGGGCATCCGGAGCCCACGGCGATCCGGCTTCCTGGCGACCCCACCAATACCCCGCCCTTCGCCTGCCGACCCGCCATTGGCCCTTCACCTCCTCGTCCCTCCTCACCCTCCGCCTCCCCACCGCGCAGCTTCGAGCAGCGCGGCTACACCCTCAAGGGCCTGAAGCTGATGAACGTGGAGAAGGCCCTGGCCGAGAAGCACTACCAGGACCTGTCGTCCAAGCCCTTCTTCCCGGCTCTGGTTGACTACATCATCAGGTGCGGCCCCCTCCCTGCGTTTCCCTGGCATCTCTGGTCCCGCTCCAGCCCTAGGGGTCACCGGTCTCGGCTCCTTGTTGTAGCCGTCAACCCAGCCCAGCCCTCATCACACCCTCATCACACCCTGCCTCCGCCCCCCCTCCCTGCCGTCCTCGCCGCAGCGGCCCCGTTGTCGCCATGGTGTGGGAGGGCCGCGGCGTTGTGGCCACCGGCCGCAAGATGATTGGCGCCACCAACCCCCTGGCCTCGGAGCCCGGCACCATCCGCGGCGACTACGCCATCGAGGTGCGCCAGGCCGCAGTCCCCGCGAGCGAGACCACCCCGGGTGGCGGCGACCCCGGTCTGGGCTGTCTGCGCCGAAAACGCCGCACCACCGCTGGCCCCGGGCCGTGGCCGCGGCCCGACGTCCGTTTGGCATGCCGCGGTCCTCTCCGGATGCGGTCCTGAGGGTGCACACGGCTCAGCACACGGCTAAATGATCTGGCGGCAGGGCATCTGGGCCTTGGCTGCTACATCCCAGCTGGCGGCCGCTGTGGACCTGCCGATGAGAGCAGCCTGCGAACGGACGCCATGCAAGGCGGCCGGGCTCCTGCTCATGGCGTAGACTCTTGCTGCATCGCCGCTGCTGCAACCGCTCACCCTGCTACCCCCATGTCCACCTGCGCCACCCTGCAGGTCGGCCGCAACGTGATCCACGGCTCCGACAGCGTGGAGAGCGCCCAGCGCGAGATCGCCCTCTGGTTCCCCGAGGGTGTCTCCGACTGGACCCCTGCCGCCAAGCCCTGGATCTACGAGTAAGCGCATCCGCAACCGAACACGGATCGGGACGCTGCTTGGAGCCGCCCACGCGCGTGGAGGACACGGCGCGGTCGGGCACTGTGCGAATTGTTGAACGGAGCCGGAGGATGATTGCGGATGGCGGGGCCGGCGGGCGGCGGGGCTTCCGTGCGCGTCAGCGTGATACGCCGAGGCGTTTGCCTTGGCGGCCGCTGCGGTGCGGGAGCAGCAGTGGATCCGAGAGCCGTGGTGTCCTGCCGCTGTTTGGCTAGCACCGGTGGTCTTGGCGCTAAGGCGTGTTGCCCGGCAAGCTCGCTACAATGCTTGGGTGTGGTTGGTGTAAGTTCTGTCTCGGCTGTGCTGCCTCGTGTGCGCCAGCCGCCACAACTGCTGCCGCCAAGAAAGCGTGCAAGCAGCGACGTTCAAAGAGCCTGCGCCTGGCAAGAAACTTCAAGTGTACGGTCGAGAGCGGTCAGCTACCGGCGAAAGGCATCCGCTTGCTCACACCAGAAGCCCCCCATGCCGGCGTGCAGCAAGCAACGCGTGCAACAGCTCTGGCTCCGGCATGGGCTACCTGTTCCTGAGGCCCATGAAGTAGGCAGCTACGGGCACCAGTTCTCCAAAGATTCGTAGCGGGAAAATAGCTACTTTTCACAAGGCGATCGCGGCCCTCTCAACCTCTCTTGCTTCATGTCACCGCCTCGCCTGTGCGCTGTCCAGCCAGGAGCCCGCAACCGTTCCGGATGCCGCCTGCCGACACGAAGCGACCGCCGGCGTGTCGTGATATGTATCGTGTGAAGGTCAGCTCGCGCCCCGCTCCCTGCAGCGCTCCTCCTGGAGCGGGCGCCGCAGCACAGTACCGACCCGCCCTCACCAGCCACCGCGCAGCACCCCAGCGGGTCCGGCCCTGGCCACAGCGGCCCGCGACCCCGAGCGCCCGCCCTGGCTCCCGCCTCCGCCCTCTGCCTATCCCTCTCTCCCCGACTGCTCTGCTTCCTCGACACGACGGCCGCCCTGCGATGCCGCCGCCTCGCGCCTACCCGCCCGCCTACCCGCCCGCCTACCCGCCCGCCTACCCGCCCGCCTACCCGCCCGCCTACC
>BDDC01001495.1:0-25418 GCA_001662425.1 Chlamydomonas sphaeroides
CTTTCCTTTCCTTTCCTTTCCTTTCCTTTCCTTTCCTTTCCTTTCCTTTCCTTTCCTTTCCTTTCCTTCCCTTCCATCCCTCTCCTGCCCCCTCACCAGCTTGAGCAGCACGCCGTCCTCCACCACCGCCGCGTACCGCTGGCAGCGCGGCCCGCTGGTGGCCTCGGGGGCGCCGTACTCGAGCCCCAGCAGCCGCACCAGGCCGCCGTTGCGGTCGGCCAGCAGCTCCACCTGGTGTCCGGGGGGCGGCGCCGCAGTTCAGAGGAGGGGGACGCCGGTGCCACGAGCGAAGTGCGGCAGGCCTGGCCGTCCCTGGATGCTGCAGCCCCAGCCATCAAGCACGCGCGTCTGTGTCCAGCCAATGATAAACCCCGTCCCTGTCCGCCCCCCACGGGCCCACCCGGCTGTGGCTGAGCTCCGGCTTGGCCGCCAGCGCCGCCACCTCCGAGGGCTGGTCCACAGTCACGCACACCACCTTGTCCACGCCCATGCTGGCCAGCTTGTCGGCCTGGGGGCGGGAGGGGAGAAGGGAGGGGCAGCAAAGGGTCGTCCGCCGTGCAGCAGCAAGGAGCGAGAGGCGGTTCAGGTTGTGGAAGCTCTTGTGAGCGGAGCAGGGGGAGGGACGGCGGCTGGCTTGTGCGGAGAGCGCACCCGGTTGGTTGCGCACCTGGGCGATGTACCCGGGGATGTGCTTCTCCACGCAAACTGGGCCGCCTGGGAAGCCCACGAGGATGACCTTCTTGTTCTGCGGGAGGTGGTGTGGGATTTGACAGCAACTTGCGGAAAAGGACGATCGCTATGATTGAGGTTGGGGGGGTTGACGGCGGGCAAAGTGCGTCCACGTGGGACGGCGGGTTGGCGGGGCGGTCGGGTGCCCACCTTGAACACGTCGGCCAGCGAGAGTTTCTGGTCGTTGCGCCACAAGCACAAGTCCTGACGAAGCGTCAGATCACGGCGGCGGCCGAGCCCAATGTGGCAAACGGTGGGGCTGAGGTCGGAGCCAAGATGCCCGTCGGGGACAGGGCCCGCCTTGCGCATCTCCGTTGATGCGCTGAACAGCCGAGTTGCATTCTGGCTTAGCTGTTGCCGCTGCAGTGCCCCAAAGGCCATGCGGAGGAGGCTTGGCGAGGTCTGAGCCATGTTGTAGTATCGACTTGCGTTGGCTCGTTTGGGGCTTGCAAGTCGTGAGCGACTAGTATTGCCACAGCAGATTTGGCACTAAGCTACTAGAGTTGGCTTGGTTGAGACAAGACCCCACTGATGCAATGCAAGGCGAGGTCGGTCGACGCCCGCGCCTACACCTTTCATACTGCAGCTTGAACATTTGGAGGACTTTCTACTTGCACACACTGCTGCAGGCCACGCGACCAAGTCAGAGCCCCGTTCGCCCAAGCGACGCAATATTTGCACAAGGCAGCTGCTAAGGGATTTTAGGGCAACGTATTTTCGCTGTGCAAGAGTACTTTCGTAGCGGAGCCGGCTCCGGGCGCACTCTGCTGCAGTGACAGCTCTGCCGTGTCGCTGCCTGGCAGCCAGTAAAGCTCACAAGCGAGCGCACATATCACCAAGTGTCATCGGCGTGCCTCGCAGCTGCCCCAGCGCGGCTTCCGGGGGCCACCCCGTTCCATCCATGGAACCTATCACTTCGGCTCGCGCGGACCCGGCCTGAGGCCTTGATGGAGCTGTCCCAGGCCGTCATAGATGGCATAGACTGGGCCGTCATAGGCGTCAGCGCCGCGCTGGTGGCGCTGAGCGTCGTGGGCGCCTGCCTGGCGTTCCGGTACTCAGGCTCGGAGCGGAGCTCGGAGCGGAGGCCCGTGGCCCATGAGTTCAACTACCTATGGCGCGCCCGGGCCTTCATGGAGGTCCTGGGGGCCGCCTACGCTATCTCCCAGCTGCTGCGGCTGCAGCTGCTATGGGGCCCCTCGTCCGTGATCCAGCACGGGGGCTACTTTCCCACCACCTTCTGCCGCGTGTACATTGCGGTGAGGCCGCCGCCTGCGCCCAGCGCCGCGCCGCGCCGTCTTGCGGCCCGCTTACGGACCTCAACCACCTGCCCTAAAGACAGCCAGCCAAGTGGACTGGCTCGGGGAGGCGGGGGGTTTCCAAGTGTTGGTGGGCGCCGGGCTGGAGCTGAATCGCCGTGCCCATTCAAGTTCCCACCCACTCATCTCCACAGGTCACGTACGGCATCTTTGAGCCCGGCTTCCTGTTGCTCTCGCTCTTCGCCTGCCTGTACTCGGTGCAAGGCCGCAGCTCTGCGAAGAACCCTAAGTAGGCCAGGGCTGCACACGCACGCGCCGCAGCTTCAGTCGTCCGCTCCCACCTTGCCACCACGACACTTAACACCAACGCGCATGCCGCACGCCGCTCCCCTGCCCTCCTGCCCTCCATGCTCCCCGCCACCGCAGCTTCAATATCGTGCTCTTCGCGGCCGGCTTCTCGCTGCCCTCCTGCGCCGCGCAGCTAGTGGCAGCGCTCTTCACGCGCATCGTGGAGCTGGACTATGACGGCAGCAAGGTGCTGCGCCTGCTCTTCGCCACCTACACCGACGACCTGCCGCAGCACTGCGACGCGGCCAGCAGCCCCACCCCCGCCCCCGCGGCGCCGCCCCCCGACTGCGCCTTCTGCGTTTTCCCGCTGCTGTCCACCATGATCTCGGCCGCCTTCTCCGCCGTCTTCCTGGCCGCCTTTCTGTACGTGACGCAGCGCATCGCCGCTACCGTCATATCGCGCACGCTGCAGCGGCGACTGCGCACGCTGCAGGTACGCAGCCGATGTGCTCCTTGGGGGGCAGAGATCGTGTGGGTTGTCTGTTGGTTGCAACTTGTGCTTTGCGCCTTCCTTCGGTGTTACCTGTCAATTCTATCATCAAGTGCTCGCTCTCGCTGGCACTCTCGCTTGCTGCAGGGTCTCACGGTAGCCTGGATGGTGCTCAGCCTGGCGTGCCGCGGCTGTACTGTGCTCTTCGAGCCCTTCGAAATAGGCTTTGTAAGTACCGCACCATGCGCCGCATGCCTTGGGCCTAAACGGCCGCAGGCGGATCCAGTGGGGCCGGGCAGCGCGCCTCGCAACGCGTCTCCAGCCCTGCGTCCCAAGTCCCACCGCCCTACCGCTGCCCTCACTCCCGCTCCCTGGCACCCACAGGAGGCTCTCCGGGTGGCGCACATGGTGTTGGTGGTGGCGCTGGTGGTGACGCTGGAGGTGTTCCTGGTGCTGCGGCCCGTGTGGGACACGCACGCCGCCGACCGCGCGCTGCAGCAGATGCAGCGCAAGGCGGCCAGCGGCGGCCTGCCGCAGCCGCTGCTGCCCAACCCGCTCGCCTACAGCGCGCCGCCGTACCCGTTCCCGCCCACGGAGCTGCAGCCGTTGGAGGGCTCGGAAGGAGGCTCCATGGTGCAGGCAGGCGCCGAGGAGGCAGAGTACGGCGGCCGCGTGTGAGCGCGCGCGGGGCGCAGTGGGTTGCCGGGCGTCGAGCGGAGCGTGTCGCGCATGGACCGGGGCGGCACCGGATTCAGCTCGTGCTGCGCAGCGGTCCAGCACACGGCAGCCTTGGGCGCGTCGCACAAGCCGAGGAGCTCCCCGGCGGCCATGGTCGAGCTCAGGCGTGGTGGCCGCGTGGCAGCGCCGAGGAGTTTCCTTGGTGCTGAGCCCAGCCCGGGGCTTGGAGCCACGGCCGGCAGGCCTACAGGCCGGCGCTGTTCGACCGCCCTTGCGTCTTAGGGGATGCGCTGAGGCGGGCGCTGCGCTGGGGGCGCTTGGTCGGCCTGCCGCCCCGGCTGCTTGCAACCTAGCTGCTGGAGCAGGGCCGCTGGGGCCTCGTGCAGCGGTCCGTGTGGGCCTGCAGGCCTGACCGCGCGGCCGGCGCCGAGCGCACTCGCCCCTGCGGGGTGGCGCCTCTGGCGCAAGCAGCGCAGCCGGCATTGTGCTTCGCCAGGGGCACTTGCCGAAAGCACTCTTTAGGACGCTTGCGAACGAACGGAGAGAGCGCGAACCTGACAACGGAAGTGGTGATAGTATTGACATTGTGGCCGACATGGAAACACACAGGGTGCGCCCCGGCAGGGTGATGGCCCGGCGCTGGCCCACCTTTGACGCATGGCCGCGATGCAGCCACATGCTGATGATGACTGTGGTGGTGGTCATGGTGATGATAGTGCACGGCAGGGCCGCTGCGCGCCGTGCTGGCCGGTCCTCAATACCCACATACACACGGATTGTATGTGAGGTGGACGGCTATGCAGACGATTGCCGGCGAGGGGTGTCCTTGCGGCGGCGGCATTCGCCGGGTCTGTAAGCGCGACACCACAGCCTTCCAGCGGCGCCGCCCGCCCAGTCTCTTAGCTTCTCTCCTTCTGCCAGTTGAGCTGCTTCTAGATGCCGGATGTGACGGCCAGCCGCCTGCTGGCGTATGCTTTGGAGGCCGGCAGTTGCCGCAACATCCCTGCTGCGCTGCGGCTGCCTGCCGGAGCCGAGCGTCCCTTGCGAGGCAAACACAGCGGCACTCCCACACGGCACACCCAGCATTCCGCTGCCCAGTCAGGTGCGGGCGCAAAGACGGCCTGTGGGGCGGTGTCTTGGCCGGGGGGCGCACGGCGGCAGAGTCCACATCGTGGCACGGCACGGCGTCGCACACACACAAGGCCCCCAGGCGATCGCGTGCGGGTTGCGACAACACGTCGACGCGAGGGACGGCCCCAGAACTCGGCGTTGGGCGCACGTCAGGCCGCACGCTCCTGGCGTGGAGCGGGTGAGTTGCGGGGCTCGTCGCCATGGGCTCGTCGCCACGGTACCCTTCGCTGACGTCCACGCTGGTTCTGCAATGGAAGCATGACCACCATGGGGCTGCGATCCCGCCTGTGTCGATGTGTCCTGACCCGCATGGGCCCCTCCGTAGTCCTGACCCGCCTGGCAGGGCCACACAGCCGCTGCCGTCCGCCGTCTTGCCGCCTGAGTCTCCAGGCCCGCCGCCGCCCACAGCCATTCATGGCCTGGCCTTGCGCCCAACGAACCCTTCGCCCAGTTGGACAAGGAACTGCCGCAACAGGCCCCACGGCTCGCTAGCCGCCCTAGTTTGCTAAGCGCCACAAGGGGCGCCAAGCAACGCTCAGCCCAATCACTAAGATAACGACAGCTCACGGCTCATGCCGCAACGCACATGCCGCGACGCCCTGCAACAGGACCAACGCAATCGGGGGCCGGGCACGGATAATAGAAAGACACCTGTGCAAGCCCCCTGCTCATGCGCACATCTCTCCTGCACCCCGGTCGCAGCTGGGACCGGCGGTTCGCAGCCCTGCTGCCGCTTTCAATGCTTTGCGCCCAGTGCAGTCGCGCTCTGCTTCCAGCTGGGTTGGTGAATCACGTCACCCCACCGTATCGACGACGACCATAGCACTGCCCCCCCCCAGCCTCCGGCGCCCGGCGCTGCGCAGACCCCCCAACGCAACATGCATCGCCGCCCTCGCTGCTCACCACGCTCCCCTCCTAACCCTTGCCACCTCCCCCACCGCCCTCGTAAATCCCCATGCCCGCCTCTTCGCTGCCAACCCCACCCTCCTCCCTGTTCCCCCCATCCCCGACTCCCATCACCAACGACGATGCCTGGACAGGAGGCCCAGGCCGCGGTGCTGATCCCTCCGGATCCGCGACTGGCCGTGAGG
This sequence comes from Chlamydomonas sphaeroides, assembly GCA_001662425.1. Lineage (NCBI taxonomy): Eukaryota > Viridiplantae > Chlorophyta > Chlorophyceae > Chlamydomonadales > Chlamydomonadaceae > Chlamydomonas > Chlamydomonas sphaeroides. The sequence goes on from BDDC01001495.1 coordinate 5,664, forward strand.
AGGACCCGGCTGACGACGCCGGCACCGGCGCTGACGCTGGCGCCGGCCCTACAGCTGGCCCTACCGCCAGCCCAACCGCCGGCCCTGGCGCCGCCCCAACCGCCGGCACCGGCGCCGGCCCAACCGCCGGCCCTGGCGCCGGCCCTACCGCCGGCGCTGGCCCTGACGCCTGCGCCAAAGTGCCGTTCGCTCCTCCTGCTGCGGACACAGCTACTGGCGCCGCCTGAGTGCCTTGCGCAACAACGCCCTGAGGCACCGCAGCTGGCGCCGGCCCTGGGACCCGGCCCCGCATCCCCTGCGCCGCCGCGGCCGCCGGCGTCGCCGCAGCGGTGGGTGCCGCCGCCGGAGTGCGTGGTGCTACGGCCGCCGGCAGCCCTGCTGCTGATGTAGACGGCAGCGGCGCCGTGCGGGGCGTCGTTATGTCCACCAGCTGCTGCGTCGGCACGGCAGCCTGGGCGGAGGTACCGCTGCTCGCGTCCGACGGCGGTGCGCCCGCCGGCCGGCGCAGCGGCGGCGACCGCGGCTGGACGTACTTTATGAGCTGCTTGAGCAGGTCGTGGGCGGAGAAGGCGCCGACGTGTGCAAAGGGCGGCCGCTTGAGGCCGCGCATCTGCCGCACAAAGTCCGACAGGTCTCTGAACAGGCCCGTGTACTCGGTCAGCGCACGGGCGGTGTAGCGAGCCTGCAGGGATGGGCGGGGGCGGGCAGCGGGCCAGCGGCGTGGACAAGCAAGGGCCCAGCAAGGGCCCACGGACGCATACAATGCAGTGCTGCGCCGCAAGGCTGCTCTGGCCGCGTGCGCCCGCTGTGGCGGACGGTTGTCTCATGTTCACAACGCAGACTTCCACGATGATTCCTTGTCGAAAGCCCACCTCCCACGCGGGCGCGACCATCCCAGCACCCCTGCTCCCCGCCCGGGCGCGAAACTCGCTCGCCCAGGCCCGGCCCCGCCCCGGCGCCTCCCCACCCCGTCGCCGCCCGGCCTCAAGGGCCCCACCTTCATCTCGGGTGTGAGGTACCCCGCAACGAAGCGCATGGAGGTTAGCGCCATCGCCCGCAGCTCGCCGTCGCGTGAGGGGTCCTGGCAGGAGGCAGGAGGCAGGAGGCCGGGCGCCAGGGCAGCACGGCAAACTGACAAAGTGCGGCGTGGCGGGCACCAAAAGCACAGTGGCTCGGCAAGCGCCCATGACGTCGTGAGAAACAAGACGAAGCCCTTGACGAGACCAACGCCAGCGTGCAGCCGCAGCAGGCACTCGCTCAGGCAGCGCACGGCGGCAGCCAGGGGCGACACGCGCCGCCCGCCGCGGAGGCAGCCCGCGCTGCCATCGCCCGCCGGCCCCGGCGCTCCCGGGAGCCCACCCACACCCGTCACACCTGCAGGTCCTCCATCAGCGGCAGTATGCTGTCCATGTCGTACTCGAGCACGTGCACCCCGGGCACCAGGGAGCGATAGTAGTACTCTATCCAGGGGCTGCGCTGCTTGAGTGCCACAGAGTTCATCTGCGGAGAGAAGGGGAGGTCCGCCAGGGTGGCAGTCAACACAGCGCAGAGGGTCGGGAGCGATAGGCAAAGGGGTGACTGGAGGGGACGAAAAAGGTCTCGAGCTACCGCACCAAGCTTAGTCGGCTTGCTGAAGCCGCGGCACAGGCGGCTAAGGCGGGCACCCGGGCACCCCGCCTGGTGCGCCGCGCCGTGGAGCCTCCAGTTTCCTATTTGTCGAATTATTTGAAGTTGCTCTCCACCGTTACCGGTACCTCAGATCCCCAATGTTCCGGTGAGTGCCCACACACCCAATGCGCCGCCGCCGCACCTGCAAGATGTGGGCCCAACGCGGCCTTGCCCAGTGCCCCAGGACCCCAGTGCTCCACTTCTCCGGTGTCCCAGCCACTGCCACACCCCACACCCCCCGCGCCCCCGTGCGCCCCGCCACCGCCGCACCTGCAGGATGTGGCCCATGCGGCTGCTGGCGGTGTGGCCGTCGGCGTTGAGCAGGAACTTGTAGGTCGAGTGGTTGGTCATGGGCAGGCGCGGCCGCTGCGGGGGCACGGGGGCACGAGGAGCAGCGGCCACGCACCGTCAGGCGGCAGCACATGCGGCCGCGCCTGCCCATACATCACCAACCACTCGACCTGCAAGTGGCCTGGTGGGCGCCGTTCGGCCGTTCGCAGAGCGCACCCCAGCTGAGTGCGAGGCGGCCGCAGCCGGGGGCACCGGCCACGGCCCCTCCCGCCCCGCTGCCCCCACCCGCTGCTGCTGCGGCAGGCTCAGTCCGGGCTTGCTGTTGTCCACGATGCCCACGTCCAGGTAGCGGGACCCCTCGGCGGAGGCGCCCAGCGCCGCCAGCTGCAGCCGCACGCAGCCGGCGGCCATGCTGGACTGCCTGCGGCCAGGGGGGCAAGGGGAGGCGAAGGCGGCAGGAGGTGTGTAAGGGCGCGATGGGGCGTGCTACAAGGGCGCGAGGGCTCCTCCAGCTAAGAGGGCGGCAGGAAGTATATGGGAGCGTGATGGCAGCATGCGACAGAGGGCAGGAGGCGGGAGGCAGGAGGCAGAGGCGGGAGCATGGGCAGGGGAACAGGGGAGCAGGGAGCAGGCGACACGGGGAAGCAGCCTCGGCTAGCCCATCAGCCAATGTGGGCCGCGCCGCTGCGGCAGCGGTGACCCGAGCCATGCTGGGGCGCCCTCCCAGGCCCTGTCCCTGGCCCTGCTGCCATCGCGAGCTCACATTGCCGCCCGCAGCAGCGCCTTGGGCACCTTGCGCCGCCTGCGTCAGGGTGGGGTGTAGGGCCGGGCAGGCGGCGCGCCGCTCAAGCCGTGACAATGCAACGCTAGCCACGATACGAGGGCGCAAGGGGCCGCATCGGCAGGCTTGCAGCATCCATTCCCCAAATAGCCACTACACGTCATCATGGGCCGCATACATGTGTCATGTATCGCCATGCCCGGCCGCTGGGCGGTAGCTAGCCGCGATAGGTAGGATGGGGTTGGGGCGGACAGGCGGGCGCGCGGCTCGAGCCGTGCACGTGTGTAGTCATCACCATGCCCGGCGGTCGCACCCACCAGGGATACAGCACCAGCCTGTCGAACACGTGGCCCATATGCGGCAGCAGCACGTCGCCGTCGGCGCTCCTGCAGAGGGGAAGGACGGGTCGTGCCAACGGGTGAAGCACGGCAACGTACACGCGCGTTCGTTGCTACCCGGCCACAGGCCCGGGCGCTTTCGAGATGGGGAAGGAAGCGAGGGAGCAGGGAGGGCGGCGTGCGCGGGGCGTGGGGGACGCGGCGCGCAGGCGGCGCACGTGCCGTGCGGTTGCATGCGGGCCGCCGATGCGGACCCTGCCCGCTGGCCTCACTTGTTGGCGCCGGCGTCGTGTCGCTTGATGAACGTGAAGAGGGGCACCCGGCAGCCCTTGGCCTTGCTGCAAAGGGGCTCGTCATGGAAGTTCTGAGGGGGGTGCGGGGCAGGCTGCGTATCTTCAGTTAATCCTCTCGATGCGTCGACCACTCCGCTCGATAGACGTCATCGACGCCCGACTAAGATGCGAGGCCTGGTGCTGGTTGCGGGGTGCAACAGAGCGTCTCTTCACGGAAGTCCTGGGGCAAGCGGAGGAGGGGTTGGGGTTTGCAAGCGGACGACATAGGCATCAAATACGTGATGGTGTGCCCAGAATCCTTTGCACTCCGGGGCGCACGGTCGAGGAGGGGCTCTGAGTGGAGGCCCCGGGGTGCGCGGTGGCGGGTTGCGGGGAGCAAGAGAGGGGCGGTAGGGAGGTCGGGTCTGCTCGGTGGTGGAGGGGTCCGAGTGAGGGAAACGGGGAGCACACACCGTACCGCACCACGCGTCGAACCCTGCCCCGCCGCCCGCCCCGCCGCACGGCCGCTTGCTTGCCATGGCAAACACCGTGTCGGGCACGGCGATCTTGTGCCACGCCAGCTGCTCGCGGGTGCGCTTGGCGAAGTCGTCCATCTGGGGGCGCGGCAGAACCACGGGCCTCAGCGGGACCGTGTCGTGGCTGGTGAGGGCGGCCACGCGCCCCTGCGCACAACCGGACGACCCGCCCGTCCCCTCACCGCGCCGGGCCGTCGCGCCCGCATCATCGCCCCACCAGCTACCTGGCCACGGCCACCCGTCAGCATCCCGTCGACCAAGCCCCACACGCTGGGCCGCTGGCTGCTCGGGTTCACGGCTCGGGGCCGTTCGCAGTGGTGGGCCTCCTCCAGGTCCCCACGCAGCTGTGCCTGACTGCCTGTGTGTAGCCTCCCCTGAAACCCTCTATGTGCAGCTGCCCCTATGAGCAGCACCCCAACGCACCCGGACCCGCATGTAGTGGTCCATGTTGGCCGGCCGCCACGACCACCAGGTGCCGGCGCGGACGACAAACACGCCCACCTGCGTCGCAGCAGCTCGGCCAGGGCATGAGGGGCGCGCAGCGCTGCATGAGCCGTACGGCGCGTGCCCTGAGTCACATGCCGTACAGCGTGAGCCTTTCCCTCTGGGCAAACGCCGTACAGCACATCGAAGCGGGCTGCCGTACGCGCATGTGGGGCCGGCCCCGGCTCCGGTACCTGCTTGCTGTGCTGCTTGCTCGATGACAGCAGCATCGCCAGCTGCGAGGCCAGGTTGCGGGCGCTGAAGCGGCTCCGATCCTGCGCGGTGATGGGTGGTGCGTGGCACGTGGCGGGCGGCGAAGCGACAGCCTCCACTGCAGCGTGTGGACGGCATCCGACCGAGGCCACGACTTACAGCGGGCAGCCGTCACGACCTAGCAGCTGGCACCAAATCCGCGGCCCCAGGATCGTTGGGTTGCCACATGGCATATACCCTGCCCTGATTGTCCCTTTCATGCTGGACATGGGGCCAGCGCGGCCTCCCCTCCGCTCGCTCGCTCGCCTGCGCCACCCTGGCGCGGTAGGGGCTGAGGTCGTCCTCCAGGTTGTCCCTGCGGCGGCAGGCAGCGGCAGGGAGCGGCAAAGAGTGGTACAGCCATTGTCGGGCCCGCGAAATTGCGCGTGATCCGCGGCACGCTGGGCAGGGCGACATGGTGAAGGGGCGGGCGGCGGCGGGCGCGAGGCCGCGGCTCCTGGCGGTGCCGACTCGTGCTTGCTAGGAGGGCGCAGGCCCGCGCCTGCGGCAGGGGCCGTGCGGCGGCGTCTCTTCGCGGTTTGAGTAGACCACTAGTGTATTTCAGCAGCAGCAGAGACCAGGTCTGCGGCAGGCGCAGCCCGCCGGTGCGCGCAGAGGGGCGCTGGTCGGTCCTGGTCTTGGGTTCTGGTCGGCACGCCGCATGCTTGCTGTAACTTGGCTGGCGCGAGAAGCAGCCGGGGACTTACCGGATGAAGGCCTCCCACTCGGCGGGCTGTGCATGCTCAAAGCCGGGCAGAGGGAGGCGCAGCTCGAAGAGGCCCTGGGGGCATCAGGCGGTTCCGCGGGGGAGAGGAGTTGGTGGACGCACGCACGGGCGGACAACGGCAGACGCCGTGTCATGACGGCAACTCATGCTGCCTGGCCCCATGTGCGCTATAGCAAGGTTGCAACGCGCACACGTGTGAATCGCGCCTTACGATGTCTGGGTGTTTGTCAAGGTGCGGCAGGTCGGCGATGATGTCAGAGGATGCATTTCTCCACAAGTCGAGGTACACGGCTGAGCAATGGACGCCCAGCGACAGTAGCAACAGCGGCCGTAGCAGGAGTGATGGCGCCGGCTGCCTTGTTTTTGGCGTGCTTGACTCACATGACAAAACCATTGAGCTGAGGGGATGCCCACCGGTGGAAATCAGGGCGGGTGGGCAGCGCGTTTTGGGCGTAATTCCCATAGGGTGGGCAGTCCCTTCCGCCCACCGCGTATATGTACCCCGCCCAGGGACGCCCGGCCGACCAGCCAGGGACGGGGCCAGGGACGCTCGTCCCGTCCCTGGCCCAAACGCCCGCGATGTCACGCTCGTTTCGCCACCGCAGGCCGCCCTGATGCATGCTTTGAGTAGAACACCTTGATACCTACTAGAATTGCCGTCGGCGGGGCCGTATCGCTGTCCTCGCGTGGCCCATGCGCGCTCGCGGCCGCTTGCAGGCCCTCTCCCCCACACTCTCCCCCACGCTTGGTGTCGATATCAGACTGGTCGGTATCAGACATGCGACGACACAAGGAAAGGGCGTGTTGCTGTGCGGATGTGGTACCTAGAGTAAGTCTGGTGGGTGGGGTGGGCCGGCGCTTGCGCTGCGCTTGGTACGGGGGTTCGCGAGAAGCGATGCACAGGAACTGCTTGCGGCTGGCGTATCTGTGGCAGACGCCTTTGTCGATATGACAGCAGGCCCTGATAGCAGCAGTATCGAGGCCGCGCGCGCAAGCGGTTCGCCTCGTCGAGGCAGAGCGAGGCACGAGCGAAGCACGCGCCAAACAGCCCCGTGGGTCACCCCTGGTCGGGCCCCCGCGGAACGCCGGGGCAAAGCTCTCGCCGTGTGCACTGCACAACAATCGTGCAGTCGATGAACGCATGTGAAGCACAATGAATGGCGTGAGGGCACGCGAAGGGACGGCAGTAGCGACGGGTCGTATCCACATGAATTTTGGGCATTTGTACTTGCCGTATATGATCACTTTGTTGCAGTAAGCTTTACGAGCGGACGTCAGGTCGTCCGTTCAAGCAAACCGTTTGCGCGGTCGCTTTCACCAGCTCGCCCGTCGCGCGCGCCGTGATCATGAGGGACTGACAAGCTTTAGCACTGCGCTGCTGGTCGGTGGTCGTGGTCACACGGCCGTCGGGATGGACACTTGCGCAGCGCGCGGAGCATCGCGGCCAAGCCTGCGCTGGCTCGCGCTGGCCGTGGCGCTTCTTGCGGTGCTTGCCCGGCATGTGTGCGCTGCGGCGGACCGAGCCAATGCGTTCGACACGTGGAGTGAAAAGGCGGAGTGCCGGTGCGCCCTGGGTGCACACGGGCACGCGCCGTCGCGGCCATACCTTAGCCAACACCGCTCAAGCCCCAAAGGCACATCCACCTCAACCGTCCGCTCAGTTGCACGGCGGCCTCTCCGCCCATGGCAGGCGACCGCCCTCCCACACCACAGCACGCTCTTGTACTCTACCGGGTCGCGGCACAACCAGCGCGGAGCGCAGCACGCGGCCATCCCATGCTCGCCCAGCCGCGCGACCGCCAGCCTGACCCTTCCCCCTCCCCCGCCTCCTCCCTCTCCCGCCACACTTCAGCGACAAGAACGGCTCCTGCCACGACTGGGCCGAGGCGGGCGAGTGCGACAAGAACCCGGTGCGGCGCCACGACACCACCGGGCCAGGGGCGGCTGCGGCCTCACGGCGGCACGCGGGCTGGCGCCGCTGCCCGTGCGCGCTGGACAGGCCGGCCACGGCGCGCATAGGGGCCGTGCCGCGGGGCACCACGCCCGGGGCTGCCGGGCTGACGTGGGTGCCCCGCGGCCCCCTCCGCCCAGCCACGCCCACCCAAGCACTCGCGCGGGTACCAGGGGCCGTTGGGACGGTCCCACAGGATCATGTCGGGTGTGGGTGAAGTCGGAGGCGCGTCGGAACACATGCGGGCTCCACATCCGGGCAGCGCCCGTCCGGCGCCGCCCTGCCGCCCCACCTTGACGCGTCGTGACGTACCAGGGGCTAGGCGCACCGCCACGCAGCTCCACCCCCTGGCCCTGGGCCCCCCTCCTGGACCGCTCCACCCCGCCCTGCTACCCGTACCACGTCGCGGCTTGCGCTGCCAGTAGGGCCGCCGGCTGTCGGCGGCCTTGCGTGCTGGCGCCACTGCCGCGACTGTCGCATCCAGCGACCCTGCCACCACGCTGCCCCGCCCCCTGCCCTGCCCGCCCCTCCCCTTTCCCCGCCCCTCCCTGCCCAGGGCTACATGGACCAGCACTGCCCCCTGGCCTGCAAGCGGTGCGAGCCGCCCCCGGTAGGAGGGGCAGCGGGGGGGAGGGGCAGGGGAGGGGAGGGGCGGCGAGGGGATGGGCAGCGAGGGGAGGGGCAGCGAGGGGGGGGCAGCGAGGGGAGCGCGCCGGCGCCGGCGATGATTGGGGGCTGCCCGTCGGGCGCTCCGCGCCGCCCCGCGGCAGCCGCCCACTGAGCGCAGCCACTGCGCGCTGCCCCCGCCCTGCCGCGCCCCCGCCCTGCCGCGCCCCCGCCCTGGCGCGGCCCCTGGCGCTGCCCCTGGCGCTGCCCCTGGCGCCACCGCATCGACGCATGGCACCGGCTCTGCCTGCACCGGGGTGCGGGGTTGCAGCGCGGCGTGTTGGCACCCCACTGGACCGCGCCCGTGTCTCGGCACGTGCCTTCCCCCATCTCTGTCGCAGCCCGCACCCCAACCCCCCCCCCGGCCCCGGCCTCGGCCGCAGATTGACCCGGCGCGCTACCGGGGGCAGCACCTGCTTCTCAACAGCTCGCTGGGGCAGGTATGGCGGTACGGCAGTACGGCGCGGTGTCGTGGGATGTGGGTACGGCACGGCCGCCGCCGCGGGGCCAGGGGGGGCCACGCGGCCGCGTCATTGATTACCGCATAATCGCCTCCGTGCGACCGCTGCATTGGAATAGATCGTGTCCGGCCGCTTTGTGCTCGGCTGCCACCGGGCCCCACTGTGGCTGGTGCGACTGTGGCTGGCTCAACTGTGCTTCCCCGCCCCCGTGCCCCGCTCCCTGCCCCTCACACGCCAGATCCGCATCCGGCCGCTCTTTGCGCGCGCCCCGCTGACGGCCGCGCTGGCGCTGGAGCTGGGCAGCTCCGAGCAGGACTCGTGCGCCGGCTGCCACTTTTACCGCAACGAGGCGGTGCCCACGGTGGGCGGCTGGCGGGTGGCGCTGGTGGCCGGGGGCTGGTGGCGGGTGGCCGGGGGCTGGTGGCGGGTGGCCGGGGGGCTGGTGGCGGGTGATTGTGCGCTCGGCTGGAGCGGCGGGGTGCGGGCGGGAGGGGTGGTGGCGGGTGGGCTTGCATGGCGCCGTTATGCGCCGGCGGGGTCGTCGTCACGGGGCAGTGGAATGCGGCGCGCGGCTCATTGGCGGCACCTGCGCGCCAGAATGCGCCCTGGGGGGCCTGGGCTCTGACTGGGCCCTGCGCTCCGGGCCATGCCCTGGTCCTGATTCGGTGACACCCCACCCCGGCCCCCGCAGGATGGCTCCTCGGGGCCTCCTTACGGGTTGCTTCAGGTGGGGGGGCCGTCTCGCGCGCGGCTTTCAAGGGCTGGGCTTGGAGGGCTTGGAAGGCTTGCAGGGCTAGGGGCTGGGCTGGGCTGGTAGGGCTGGGAGCCGGCCGCCCGCCGTCAGCCTCTTTCCTACCGCCTCCCACCTTGTCGGCGGTCGGGGTCTTATGCGGCTGCCGCAGCCCAGCCCTGGCGACCCTCCGCCCACGTACCCTGCTGCTCACCGCGGCCCCCTCTCGCCACTCCTCCGCTGCGCAGGGCTCGCTAGCGGGGCTGCTGCGGGTGCCCCAGCACGAGGGCGCGTCCGTGGCCATGCGGTGCGGCCGTGTGCTGGTTTGGGAAAGTAATGGCCGATTGGGGATGTGTCGCCGTGCGGGAATGAGGGGGGCCTCCCGGCACAGGGGCGTGGGGGCCTACGGACGCAGCTGCGGACAGAACCCCGTCGTCGCTTCCGTCAAGGCCCTGCCCAACGCCCGCCCGCTGCCGTGCGCAGGAGAGGGCACGTGGCCATGATACCCAACACGCGGGAGTGAGCGTGTGTGTGCGACGCGACCCAGCGGCTGCTGCGGCGCGACGCGGCGGCGCCGGGCGCGGCGCGGCGCACCAGCCCCGCACGCCAGCCCATCCATCCGTCCCTGGCGGCCCGGCCTAGCGCGGTCGCTGTCGCCGCACCACGGCTGCGAGGCCGCTGCATCTGCGTGCTGCCGCTCCTCACGCTGACCTTATCCTGCTTGCCCTGTGATGCTCGTCTTCCCTCCGCACACGCCGCCGCAAACGGGCTGCCCCGCGCTTGGTGGCGCCATGGGCTGGTAGCGCATGGGCCTCGCCCCAATGTTGTGGGGCTCTATTTCCAGCTGGCCGTCGTCTCCCCTCCTCGGTGCCGCCCCCGCAGGTTCTTCATCAACGCCATGGACCACGACGCGTGGGGCTCCTCCATGACGGTCTGGGGGTGAGAGGACGGGGGCTGCGGGGGTAGGATGAGGGCATGGGGGCCGTGCCGGGGGCAGGGGCCGTGTCAGGGGCAGGGCCACCACACAGGACGAGGCCAGAGATCCGGACAGCCTTGTTGGTGCCCTGCGAGTGGGAGGGTGGCCCGGGGCCTGCGGGGTGCTGGGGCAGGAGCAGGGAGTGCTAGGGCACGGCATGGGCGCCGATGCAGCGGGGTGGGGGCCTGCAGGAGCGCGCCGGTGTGGGGCGCGCACTCGCAGCCCAACCTCGACGTCCATCCCACACCTGCGGCTGGCTGTCAGCAGCTGCCGTGGCCATCGCCGGCGCGCGCTGATGCCCTGCACGTCCGCGCGCTCACCCCTCTCCCGCTCCCCTCCCGTCACCCCGCATCACCCCGGGGGGCCAGGGAGCTGGCGGACGCTGCGTCCATGTCGGTCGTGGAGGCGCTGCTGCAGCTGCCGTACCACGAGGTGAAGCACCCCACCTTCGGCACCGTCATGCGCATGCTGGACCACACGCTGCCGTTCACGCCACTCGCGGTGCCCGAGGTGGAGCCCGGGCGCGGCGGCGGCCAGGCGGACGCGGCGGCGGCGGCGGCGGCGGGGGGCGCCGCGGCGGCGGCAGCCGCCTCGGCCGGCGGCGCGGGGGCGGCGGGTCAGCGGCGGTAGCGCCGGGGCGGCGCGCGAGGTGCAGGGGGTGTGTGGCAGCGTTGCGCTAGGCGGGTTGGCGGATGGATCCGGGATGTGGCGCGGCGGGGCTCAAGGCATGTGGTCAGGGAGGCATGGTGGGCGCCAGGACGGTGTGGTCTACTGGCGGTTGACCCAGGTAGCCTCCGATGACGTCCACGCAGGTCCGAGGGGCTCCGGGGGCGCCGCTGCAACGCCGGGTAGGAGCGCGGGCTTGGTGGTGGAAGCTGGTCTGGGGCCGGCCTGGCTCGGGTGTGCCTCGCGCACGCCCGCCTCGGGTTCATGACGAGCTAGCCCAGCTGGCTGCCAGGAGCTGCCACACACTGCTCGCTGGCTGGCTGCCAGGAGCTGCAACACACTGCTCGCTGGCTGGCTGCCAGGAGCTGCAACACACCGCTCGCTGGCTGGCTGGCTGGAGCTGCTGCGGGCGTTGCTGTGTGGCCGCACAGCAAACCTCGATTCGCACGACGCGGGATGGCTGGTGCTGCGGCGGAGACCCCGCGGCACACGCCTTAAGGCCTCAATGCCTCGTGTAACACAGCAACAGGCACGAGCACGGCTCCGCCTGCATCACCCCGCGCCGGGGAGCCCATGCAGCAGGCACCTGCTCATGAGGATCGCCCGCCCCCCACGCATCTCTCGTCACATGGGTCACGCCACCCATCTTGCAAAGCCGCCTGACGCTCGCGCCCGCAACTTTCGCCTGCAACTCGCGTGGCGCTGGCCCCGCCCCTCCACCTCGCCGCCGCCGTCAGCTTCCTGCAGCAACACACGTCAGGTCCATGCACCTCCGCACGCCCTCACACTTGCTGCGGTTGAGTTCGCGTCGCCTTGAAGTTCCCTGCCGCCGGGTTTCGGGGCCCAAGGGGGGCCCTCGCCCGCAGCACACACCCGTACCAGTGCACCCATCACGCCCGGCCCGCGATCGCGTGGTGGTACCCAATGAAGGCGCCATCCCAGACCCTCCATCCATGCCGACAGCACCTCGGGTCCGATCAATGCTCCTGGACTGCGCCAAGGTCCGACAGTGCTCCTGAAAACCGCTCCCTCAGCTGCTGGCCATTCTCTCTTATGAATCAGAATCCCAGGCGCACCAAGCTCCGATCGCCGCGCCAAGCCCCAGTGACGGATGCGCCAACGGCACACCCCGCTCCACCCAGCCAGGTCCCGCGTCACGTCCTGTCCTGGGTCATCACCGGTACCGCTCGAACTCGGACTGCCGCGGCCCGCGGCCCCGCCCGCCACCCCCGCCGCCGCGGCGGTCGTCGCCGCCGCGGCCCGAGCGAGGCCGGCCGCCGCCGCCGCCGCCGCCTCCCAGCGCCGAGTGGGGGCGGCCATACTTGGACGAGGGGATGGGGACCGGGTAGTCCACTCCGATCCTGGAGGGAGGAGGAAACGGCAGATAGAGGGCTTACATGGGCTTTGCATGGCGTCTAACCGCGGTGTGACGTTTGCGGCGCCCCCAGCCTGGGGCCAGCCCCACGCAGCGCTGTGCCGGCCTCCGCTGGCCCAGCCCCGGTGCCCGGCGCCAGTCCCGGCGCAACCAGCCAGCCAGCCCCCCGCCCCCCGCCCACCTGCAGCCGCTGCGCTCCTGCTCCTCGCGGCTCATGAGCCACGGCTCGTGCACCTGGGGAGGGGGGGCGGGGGCGGGGACGATCCGGGGCAAGAGGTTGGCGCCGTCGCGAGCCGAGTGGCGCAGCAGGGGCGGAACGCAAGCAGCTGCAGCATGAGGCGCAGCGGCACTGCGCACACGCCGGAGCAGTCACACCGGCGGCACGTTCGCTGCCCGCACCTTGCCGGTGGGCACCACCACTAGCATGCCCCTCCTCCCCGCGCACCCCTCCCCCATGGCCCCGCCCCCCATCCCCCCGCTCTGCCCGCACCTTGCTGGTGGGCACCTTGGCCAGCTCGGGGCACCAGGTGCGGACGTAGGAGCCGTCGGGGTCGTAGTCCTTGGACTGGGTTCGGAGGGTAGCAATTGGAGTGGGCATGGGGAGGGAAGGCAGGGTGAGGCAGTGCGGCAATGCGGTTCGGCCAGACGGAGGGCAGGACCACCGACGGCGCACACCTGCGCGCCCCCCACGCCGCCTATGTCCCGCACATCCCGCCCCTCCCCTCCTCCACGCCCCTCCCCTCCTCCACGCCCCTCCCCTCCTCCACGCCCCTCCCCTCCTCCACGCCCCTCCCCCCCTCCCCTCCTTCTCGCCCTCCTGCCCCCCCACCTGCTTGGCGATGTTGAAGTGGTTGATGCGCCCGCCCGTCAGCCCCGCCGCCGCCGCCCAGTTGCCCCAGTTGGAGGCGACGTCGTAGTCAAGCAGGCAGCTCTCAAACCAGTCGCCGCCGCGCCGCCAGTCCACGCCCAGGTCCAGCACAAGGTAGGAGGCCACGTTCTGGCGCCCGCGGTTGGACATGAAGCCTTCGTGGAGAAGGTGAGCGAGGCAGGGGGTCAGGAAACGGCGTCAGAAGGGGGAGGGAGGGAGGGCAACCTATGCAGGCTGGACGGAATGGGTGTCTCCACAATCCTTGTACGTCCTGTCCGCTTCCACCATCTTCCTGCCCCTCACCGGTTGCCGCCAGCTCGCGTAAGTTGGCGCCCGCCCCCCCCGTGCCCTACCCTGCACCTTCATCCCCTCCCCTCCCCTTTCACCCAACTCCCTGCCCCTCCCCTCCCTTTCCTATCCTCACCCGTCGCCGCCAGCTCGCGCATGTTGGCGTCCACCAGCGGCAGCCCCGTGGCGCCGTCCCGCCACCGCCGCCACAGCTCCGGGTCGGGGTTCCACGACAGCCGCGGGCCGCAGGGGCCGCTCTCCCAGAAGATGCGGCTGCCGTGCTTGAGCGCGAAGAACCTGTGAGGATGGGGCGGAGGGAGGGTGTGCAGCATACGTGGAGGTCAGGCGGGAGCAGAGCGTGCGCCGCCGTGGCACGGCGCCCCCCCACGGCGCTCCCGGCAGCAGCCGACGGCCAACCAAGGGACTGAGAGGGCGTCGGACGCGCTCGCTGCCGGGCCCTAGCTGCGCCCGCCGCCGCCGCTGCCGCCTGCCCCACCGCCCCACTCCTTGTCCAATCTCCCCCCAAGCGCGCACCTGAAGTAGTCGCGCCAGATGAGCTCAAAGATGACCCAGTAGGTGCTCTTGTTGCTGACGCGCTGCGCCTCGTAGCGCTTGATCTCGTCTGGTTGCCGGGCAAGGAGGGGCGGCGAGGGGGGGGTCGAGGGTTCACAGCACGAGCATACGAGGGCATGGGTGCTGCGCTGTGCTGCGGCGTGCTGCGGCGTGCTGCGGCGTGCTGCGGCGTGGGCACGAGGACACAGGCGCCGCTGAGGACGGATATCCCGTCGCGGCGAGAGGGCAGCTTCTTTTTGCCAAGCCCCCTGCCTCGCGGCCTCTCGCTCTGGCACTCACGGAAGATCTTGCGCGGGCTGATGCAGCCCGCCGCCAGCCAGGGCGCAAACTTGGTGCTGTAGTCGCCCCCCAGCATGCCGTTGCGGCTGTCAAAGTAGGTGGCGATGAGGTCGCTGTCCCACAGGTAGTACTTGAGCCGCGCCAGAGCAGCGGTCTCGCCGCCCCTGGGGGGACGCGGAGGTGGCCGAGCGAGGGCGAGAGGGAGGGAGGTGGCAGGGGCGAGCCCGTGAGGGGCGAAGCAGGCCCGGGACCGCGGCAGGGGGCGGTGGGTGGGCGTGGGGGCCGCTACTTGTGCGTCGTGCGCCCACCACACAACCACTGGCGCCACGCAAGCGATGTCAACCGCCGGCAGCAGCACCGCTGGTAGCAGCACGGCATCGTCAGGCAGCATGCCAGCGTGAGCAACCTAACCGCCAACCGCCGACCACCGCGGGGCCACCCACTTGAAGTCGAGCACGGCCTTGGGGTGCTTGACGGGGGCCGCCGGCACCGCGCCCGCCGGCCACGGAAGCGCCTCGAATGCCGGCAGCGGCGCCGCCAGCGCCGCGGCGGCGGCCTCGCCCAGCGCCGCGGGCGCCGGCAGCGGCAGCTCGCCCCGGGCCGGCGGCGGCAGGTCCTTGCGCACGGTGCCGCGCTTCTCCACCTTGTCGCGGAAGGGCGTGAACACGTCAGGCATGTCCTTCATGCCTGGGCGGTGGGGACAACGGGGTGAGGACAACGGGGTGGGGGGTGAGGGGGTGCGGGTGGGTTGGGGGTGCATGAGGAGCGGGGCCACACGGCAGGGGCAGGGGCGGGGTGTGCGCCCTCTGCGGCGCTCCCGTCCTCAGCAGCGAGCGGTGCAAGGGGCGCCCAACGAGGGGCCCACGGGGCATACCGTATGCGACTGCACGGGCCGGTGCACCGCCCCTCCCCCGCCTTGCCCCCCCGTTGCCCCCCCTTGCGGCCCGGCTGTCGCACCCGCGGCAAAGATGCCCTTGGCCCCGGGGGCTGCGCCCTGCGGCGGCTGCGTGAGGTCGTCGATGTGGTACATGGTGTGGCCCCAGTAGCGCAGCAGGCGGCCCGAGGACGAGGGCGAGCCGGGCGAGGAGGGCGAGCCTGGCGGGCGACGTGGGCGGTGCGAGCGCGGGATGGGGTTCGTGCATGAGGCCAGGGAAGCGCCGCGCGAGGCGGGCAAACATGCGCGCCTCGTCTCATGCGTCCCAACCTCCCCAAACATGCTGCACCTAGCGTTGGGTGAAAGCTAGCCTGCAGCGAGAACTCGCTGCCCAGTTGTGCTGCGCTCACCCGCAGACGCGCCCGAAACTTGCGCCGCCGCCTCGCCCCCAACCCTTCCCGCCGACCGCCTCACCGCTGCCGAGCTTCTTGAGCGCCCGAGCCAGCGCCAGGTCCACCGCGGCCTCCTCCGAGGTGCACTCCTCGGCCGTCAGCACCAGCGGCGCCGTGCAGCCGGACAGCAGGTCTGGGGCCAGGGGAAGGCAAGGTGCAGTCTGTGTTGATGTTGAGGGGAGCGGAAAGGGCATTGGGGAGGGGGGAGGGCCAGGCACAGGGGCTCTGCAGATCACTTCGCGGCCGCGGAGCAGGCGTGCAACGTGCGGCAGCGCCGGGTGCGAGGCTCGCGCGGCTGCTGTCAAGGTGGCAGGAGGGGTGCAACGCGCCGTCGCCTCGGCACCGGGGGACGGCGAACAGGGCCCGTGTCGGCGGGGGGCACGCGCGCAGCCGGCGGCGCGGCACGCACCCGGCAGCACCTCCTCGGGCTTCCCCACCGCCACCACCAGGTCGGAGCCCAGCTCGCGCAGCCGGGACTGCGGCACGGCAGGGCAGGGCAGGGCAGGGCAGGGCAGGGCAGGGCAGGGCAGGGCAGGGCAGGGCAGGGCAGGGCAGGGGTGCGGTTCGGGTACGGACGAGGGCATGCGGAGCCGTGAAGGCATGCGGAGCGGGGAAGGCATGCGGAGCGGGGAAGGCATGCGGAGCGGGCAAGGCATGCGGAGTGGGGAAGGCATGCGGAGCGGGCAAGGCCTGCGCAACCTGCGCTGGCTAGAGCGGGCTGGGCGCTGTGTGGCACGCCGGCACCCGCGCCCCGCCTCGCCTCGCCTCGCCGCGTCGCTGAGCGGAGCCGCCTGCCCCTGCTCAGCCCCAGCGCCGCGGGCCCCACGGCACCCTCTCCATCTCGATCCAGCCCGCTCACTGTCCCTGCGCTGCACCTCCCCCCTCCGTCGCCCCGCCCTCCCTCCCTGCTGCACCTGCCTCCCTCCCTCCCTCCGTCCCCTCCCCTCCTCTCCCCTCCCCTCCCCGCCCACCTTGAGGTCCGCCACGCACTGCAGCAGGAACTCCGCACGGTGCGGCCCCGTCTTGAGGTGGCCCCATGGCGTGGCCGCGTAGTTGCGCGGGTCGAAGACGTACACCGGCAGCACCTGCGGCCGCAGACGCATGGGGGTGTGGGGGCGGGGGTGGTGGTGCGTGGGGTTGGTGGGGGTGCGTGGTTGTCTGTGGGGGCAGCAAAGGCTGGGCCACGGTTGCGGGGGCAGCCGGCGCGCTGGGCCTTGCTGCAGAGGCCGCGGCTTGCGGCGGCTGGCGGGGTTGCGACAGGCCCGAGCGACAGGCGGGTTGCGTTTGAGGGGGCATGCGGCCGCCGGCAGCCCTGAGGCAGATGGCGCACTAAGCGCGTGTCACAGGTCTAGGTCATATCTGGCGTAGAGCCACCGGGTGGACGATGCGCTGGCGGGCTGGCGATCCGCACGCTGCCGCCACTGGCGAGCCTGAAACTGAAACTCTAGCTGAAACCGGGCCGCCGCCGGCCCCCTCTGCCGCCCGTTCTCTGGCCCCTCGCAGCACGCACCTGCTCGTACTCGCCCTTCTTGACGCGCTGCACGGCATCGTGTACGATGTAGTTGTCGTGCAGGCGAAGGTCGTTGCGAAACCACAGCAGCAGCCGCTTGCCGCCGCGGGCTGCCGTGGAGGCGTCGGCCGCGGCCATGACGGCGACGCAGAGCGTGCGGCGCAGGCGAGGGTGGGTGAAGGGCGGCGGGGCGAGGGCTGCCGCGGCGGGGAGCTGCGAGGCAAGGCGGGTCGCCGGGAAGCAGCGGGCGAGCAAGGAGCTCAGTCGTGTCATGTCTAGGGGCTGCCAGCTGTGTGAGCGCGGGCTTGGCGCTCAGCACGGGGAGCGCGGGAGGAAGGCAGCGGATTGGGATGCGGAGCGGAGAAGAGGAGTGGCGTGGCGTGGGCTATGGTGGGGGAGGGGTTGGGGTCGTCGTGGCGGGGTGGGGCCCTGGCCACGTGTGGCGCCGGCGCCCCGCCACCACGCAGCCACACGACGCGGTCGTCCGTCGTTAGCGTCGCGCCCGTCGCCCCAGCAGTCGCGAATAATAGCACAAGCTAGGTACAACGCTTACGGCACGCAGCGGGGCGCATCGACGCGTTCGGCGCAGGAGCTGTCGCTCGCCGAATGTGAGAATTGCGACGGGCGAACCCACCCAAACGCCGGTGACGCCGGCCCGCAGACGAGCTGTCGCGCCGGCGTGCGAGCGAAGCACCCTGTGTGCCAGCGTGCCACGCAGGAAGCGACTTTGTGTGTTGTGGCGAAGCGCTTGGGTCGCGGGTGTGTCCTGAGTGCACGGGGAAGGCTTGGCCTGACTCGACTAGTGCTCGATCGACCCTCGTAAGGCAGTGTGGTGTTGCGGGCAGCTTGGGGCCTTCTGCACCAGAGCCCCCGGATGGCACACGAAACCCCAAATCATCGCCAAACCCCTCCAAACCCATAACAACGCTAGTCGGCATCGCTAGCTGCAATATCGCATCCCCGTATCAGGCCAGGGTACAACGTTGCACATTACTCCTCAGACCGCATCTCGCCTGCGCTCCGCTACGTTGGCCTTGAGCCGAGCCCAGAGCCGGGCGGTATGGCTCTAGAGAGCTCCTTACGGGCATTGCCAGCGCGAAGCAGCTGCTGCCGACCTACGTTGCGTGGCATCTGCCTGCCACTTCGCCTATTTTCTCCCTCGCCATGCGCGATCACCACGGCATCATCGTCTGGGAGGCTCGCAGTGCGACTTGGGCTTGCTCGGTGTCGGAGGCTCGGTGTCGCATGCCCAGCATCCACGCGCGAGCCAGCGCAACCCCACGACACGGGCGCTGGATCACCCCGGCCAGCAGCTCCAGGCCCTAGCTCGCAGCCGGCTGAGCCGCAGCCCTCGAGCGAGAACAGCGCCCCCGACAGCGACACAACATCCAGCCCAGCGCCATCCAGCCCGAGCCCGAGCCCCAGCTCCTCCCTCGCGCCCTCGACCTCCTCCCCGCCGCCCCGGCCACAACCGCACCGCAACCAGCGCCAGTCCGCGGGTCGCGGGCCGCTGGCGTGGCTGCAGCGGCTCTTGGCGCTGCCGCAGGCCCAGCTGCCGCTGCGCATCGCCTTCAACGCAGCCATCCTGCTCACACTCATGCGCCTGTGGCCCGCGGGCGGACGCGGCATGGACGGGGCGGAGGACACCATCGTCAAAATGCCGTACTCGGAGTTCGTCAGGTGCGGCCGCCGGGGCAGGGCCGCGCCAGGGCAGAAGCGCGCCGGGGGGCCAGGCGCGGGCAAGCGGCGGGCAGGGCGGCAGGGCGCCGGCGGCGCCGCGCCGCGCGACGGCCGGCGCCGCGCGGGCTACATGGGACCGCCTGGAGTGTGACGTGACCTGGGTTATGGCGGCACGTGCAGCATGTGTATTGTGTGCGCCCATTGTTCGGCCTGTGGTTGGGTGGCTAGGTGGGGACTCAGCTGCTGCAACATGCTTCGTGCCCCCCATCCCAACCCCAACCCCAACCCCAACCCCTCTCCCCACTCCCCGGGTCCCAGGTGCGCCAAGGGCAACGACGTGGAAATGGTGACTGTGGACGGACTCAAGGTGGGGCGATGGGGAGGGGGGAAGGGGTGAGAGCCGAGAGGGGGAACGGGGACGGGCCAGGAGCGGGGCTGCCGGAGGTGGGATGTGGGGAAAGGGATGTGTGGAATCTGGAATGTGGGGAAAGAGTGGGATGTTCGGAGAGGGCGGGATGTTTGGAGGAGTCGGGACACGGAAAGAGGGTGGGACATTATCGTCGCGGTGTGGGCATAGGTGGCCTTCACGTGGGAGGGGCGGTGGCCAACATTGGAGGAGCGGGAGAATGGGGACCGACCGGGGGAGCCGAGTGGGGCAGGGGCAGGGCAGGGCAGGTTAGGTGTGTGTTTGGAAGGAGGAGGCGCTCCGGGCGCAGCGGGCGGCGACGGGCGCCGGAGGGCCGAGCTGTCGCGGGGGCGGGCCGGTGCAGCCGCTGCGGTGCCGGGGGGCTCGCAACGGCCCAGCTCACCACCCCCAACCCTCACCACCCCCAACCCTCAACACCCCCAACCCTCAACACCCCAACCCTCAACACCCCAACCCTCAACACCCCCAACTCTCCCTCCCTCCCGCCCCCAGGTCTTCTTCAGCCTGCGCCAAAGCAGCCCGCTGCTGCAGCAGCGCAAGCAGCAGCTCGCAGCGCTCGCCGCCCCGCACACACACCCCGCCACCTCCACCGCCCCCTCCACCGCCCCCTCCACCGCCCCCTCCACCGCCA
>BDDC01001497.1:0-25311 GCA_001662425.1 Chlamydomonas sphaeroides
CTGCCCTGCCCTGCCCTGCCCTGCCCTGCCCTGCCCTGCCCTGCCCTGCCCTGCCCTGCCCTGCCCTCGCCCTGCCCTGCCCTGCCCTGCCCTGCCCTGCCCCGAAACTCGTAACTCGAAAATCGTAACTCGCAACTCGTAACTCGTAACTCGCAACTCGTAACTCGTAACTCGTATTTCCTTGTATTCCGCCGCTGCCTGTCAGCTTGGTGCCTAAGCCAGGCCGCCCCGGCCCGCCTCGCCCCCCCGTCCCCCCAGGAGCTGGTGCTGGACCTGCCCCCCGAGCGGACCAGCGCCAAGGCCTCGTGAGGCGGGCCCCCCTGCTGCGTGAGGCGGGCCCCTTCCTCGGTGATGGACCAACAGTACTACCCCTGCTGCGGCCCCCGGGGGGCCAGCCAGCCCGCGCCCCACTGCGACGCCGGCCTAGGCGCGTGGCGGCCTAGGCGCAGCGAGGCCAGCTGGCGCGCATGTGGGAGGGGCGGTGTTGGTGAGTGACGTGTGTGTGTGCCGACGACGGGAACGCATGACGTGGCTGCATCAAGTGCCGTGCGCGCGGAGGTGGGGCCGGCCCGCGTGCAACTGTGCAGGCAGCGCCCCCCCCGCCTCGTGAGGGGCCGTGCTAAGGGGCGGGGGGGGGCATGCGCGGCTGCGGCTATGCGCGGCGTGCACGGATGCGCGGGTTCAGAAGGAACCCGTGCCTGGCCTGGGCTCGCAGGAGCGTCGTCAGCCAAGCGGGTTGGGTGTCCCGGAGCGGGCGCCTGCGCATGCGGTTGAGCGGCGGGGGTGCGCGCCGGCAGGGGCAGCTGCGCGCGCAGGGGGCGGGAGTGTGTGACGATGTGGCGTGTGGTGGTCGCTGCATGCGTGCCACGCCGGGCCTCGCCGGCAGAGGGCGGGGGGAGGGGGACCCGGATGAGGCGCGGCGTGTGTGCTGGGCCGCGAGGCCGCGCCGCTGGAGGCCTGGAGGCGGTTGGTGCTGGCTGCGTAGCAGCGCTGCGCTCGTGCCCTGGGCGAGGCAAACTTTGTGCCGCTGTGCGCTTCCCGCTTGCCACGAGAGTCGTAGCGGGCTGATGAGGGCGCTGGCGGGAAGAGGCCGCTGCCCCTAACGCACGCTCGGCCAGCCGCCAGCCTCATAGCCCGCTGCTCCGCTGCTACACCCTCAGAGAACCCGAGCGGAGACCGACGTAGCTCGTGGCGACCGCCGCTAGTCAGCCACAAAAAAGCAATAGTACGCGAAGGCAGCACGGTATCCGGCGCTCACAGCCACAGGGGCAGCCTGGGCGCCGGCGCAAGGGTCTACGCCATCCCCACTCGGCCCCGATACCCAGCACCTACCACCCCGTTAAGGGCACTTTCGGCTTCCCATGCCTTGGGGTGTGCAGCGACCGATGCTGACGCGATCGGAGCAGTCGAGCACCATCACGGCACACCTCGCAGGCGCAAGAAACGTGACGCCAGGGGAGATACGCCGCTGGGCGACGCCCATCCCCACCCACGCGGGTTTCACTCTGGTCTGGGCCGTAGTCCATGGTTGGGTCATCTTACAACCCCCGGCGTACTCCTTGGGCCCACTTGTTCGAAGTTTGGACCGACATGGCCCCCACGATTCAAAAGCGCTCTACAATATCAGCATGGTGTTAACTTTGAACAAGTAGGCGCAAGCTTCCGTACAGCTGTTGCCGTACAAGGGGTCTAAATGCACGGGGCAGGTGTTGCCTGAGGTGCCTAAGCCCCGACGGCGGACGGGATCAGCCCCCAGACCCCTATTATGGTTATAAGAAACTACTGCGGCACAAAAGCGTGCATGGCTATCACGCTACCGGTGAGATCATGGGCAGAACGGAACACGAGGTACCAGGGGGGCAGAGGGCATGCCACCGCCCACACGTGCCGCTACTCCGAAGCGCCTTCCAGAGGTTTCCAAGCGGAACTAGTACCATAAGACGGCTACCGTGCTGGTCAACAGGTTGCTTTGACGTGGTCCAGGTCGCCGCGACTTCGCGCATGCCGGCCACGGACTTCCTGTAGCTCTCTCCAGAGACCCAGCTAAGCAGCTAGGCGCCACCACCTGTATGCCTACTCGAGGTCATTACAACTCTCTGCGTGCATTCCTGGCTCGTCTGTTGCGACATGCGCGTGCATGTCGCGACTGCCGAGCGAGCTGAAGCCCATAGCTTGTCAGGAAGGTGCCGCATAGTAAAACACAGGACACCATGAAGAATGGATGCTGGTTTGCGCATGGACCATGCGGCCCCTCCCGGCGACCCCGAGTGGTACCCGCGTGTCCCACCCACACCCAGAAAATGCGCGTGCAACCCCGAGATGCGTATTGCCTTTCAGGGGACGTGTGACATGTTAATTCAGTCAGGGCGCAGTCGGGCCGCCTGCGGGCTGTCCGCGGAGGCACGTAAAGCCCCGACACCCCCACAGGCACACTGGCGCAACCAACGCGACGTGGATTCCACCAGCCTGGCGGCGGCAGCTCACAGGATAGGAGCTGCGATAATGGTCCTGAGGCAGACGGGCGCCGTGAAAGTGGCTGGGCGGACCCCCGCGGCAATTCTACTCCAGCAGCCGTCGCCCCTTACGCGGGCTCCTTGCTAGCGCTATTCGCAAGATGCCCATGCCAGATATGAAGCGAGTATCATGTGCATGAAGCCACATTTCTGAGAAGCGGCTTCCGCGCTCAAGCACGCCAAGCCCTGGAAACGAAGGCTCGCAACAACAAGTCGCACATGCATGTAGCCGGTGACCGCAGGAGGCTCAGCCAGGGCAGTCGCTGGGACTCCTTGGGGCCATGTAGCGCGAAAGGTGCAGCGCAGACCTTGGCCTGCAGCGGCCAGCTCTGTAGTGGTCCTAGTAGCATGCTTGGGTGAATAGAGAGGCCGGGCGAGCGCCAAGCGCAACATGGAATGGCTGTACGGCATGGCCCCGGCGGCTATCGCAGCGTGGTGCGCCCTTCCTCCCTCTCTTTCCTGACTGTTCTGTGGGCGTGGCCCTAGTGCTCCCTACAGCCGGCAAAAATGGCGCTCTCTCAGGTTGGTGCCGCGCGCCGAATGGCGCCGCAGAAAGGCGCCGGCGCCTGGCCCTGGCGCGCAGCCGCTCACGCTTGCGACCTGGAGGCTGACTGTCGGTTTGGTTGGGCGCCCGCAGAAGGAGCAGGATATTCAGATGATGCTGGCGGCCCAGTGCCACCTGGGCACCAAGAACTGCCACTACCAGATGGAGAGGTACATGTACCGCCGTCGCCAGGATGGCATCTACATCATCAACCTGGAGAAGACCTACGAGAAGCTGCAGATGGCCGCGCGTGTCATCGTGGCCATTGAGAACCCCCAGGACATCTGCGTGCTGTCCGCCCGCCCCTACGGCCAGCGCGCCGTGTTCAAGTTCGCGCAGAACCTGGGCTGCAAGTCCATGGCCGGCCGCCACACCCCCGGCACGTTCACTAACCAGATTCAGAAGCTGTTCGAGGAGCCGCGCCTGGTTATCCTGACCGACCCCCGCACGGACCACCAGCCCGTGAAGGAGTCGTCCTACATGAACATCCCCACCATCGCCTTCTGCGACACGGACAGCCCGCTGACGCACGTGGACATTGCCATTCCCGCCAACAACAAGGGCAAGCACTCGATCGGTGTGCTCTACTGGCTGCTGGCGCGCATGGTCCTGGAGATGCGCGAGCTGGTCACCCCCACCAACCCGTGGCCCGTCATGGTCGACCTGTTCTTCTACAGGTGCGACCGCAGCGGCGCGCAGGCGGCCTGGGGCCGGGCCGGGCCGGGGCACGGCCTGGCATGGGGGGCTGGGGTTGGGTGCAGACGGCCTAGGCAGGGCTGCATGCAGGGGGGGGTGGGGCAGAAGCCGGCGGGTAGTAGCCGGTGCGGACGGACAGCGGCAGCGGCAGGAGAGGATGGCGGCTGGCAGCAGCAGCACTGGCGCTGGCGTGCGCGGCGGCGGCGGCGGCTGGCGGGGCGGACGGCCGCTGATCCCCCAGCGCGCGGCGGAGGCGGGGCTCGCAGCAACTCTGGCGGCACGGAGCAGCAGCGGCCGGAGTCGGAACCGAGCAGCAGCGGCGAGGTGGCTCGGAGGGATGGCTCGGTTTCCAGCTCTGGGTGCTAGCATTCGGCGCAGCTCGCGCGATGTGCAGCCGGGCGGCCTCGCCCCGCCGCACGGCCCGCAAGCGCGCTCCGGCGCTGTTGGTGTACCCGGACGCCCGCGGCTCCCCTCGCACTGCGCCGCTGCTCAGGCGGCGGCGCGCTGCGGCAGCGATCGGGGCAGCAGCGCTGGGGCACGGGGCAGGCGGCGGCGGACCCTTGTGGACAAGCTGCCTGGCGGCGCGCCGCCGCTGTACCCCACCTTGGGTCACCGGGCGCTCTGTGCAGCATGGGTTTAGATGGCAGCGCTGGAGCTTCATCTAGCGCGTGCGCTCTCGCGGCGTCGGGTGTGGGGCGCTGGCAGCGCGGAGCGTGGGTCTCGCCCGCGTCAAGCAGCTGCAGCAGCTATGGGCGGGTCACGTGGGTCGGACGCCCATTCAGCGAGGTGGCTGATCAGCGTCCTGTCGAGTCGCTGCGAGCGCCGCGTGTGTTTCTATCCACGCGAGCGCGTAGGGCGCTTCCCGCGAGCGGACAGCGCCCTGCCAGCAGTCATTGGCACGCTGCGGCCCTGGGTTGCTCCGTCCAGGCGGCGCCAGGTGGAAGGGCCTAGCGAGCTGTGCTCCGGCACATGCGGCCTTGCCGAGCAGCCCCTTCGCGCAAACACAGCCTGTAGCAGCGAACGGACACTATGCGGGGCTAGGGCCAGCAATTCTCCGCAGCGCCGGCTGTGCTCGCAGCAGCCCCGGCGCGACACAGGTCGGCCGCCGGTTGCACTGCGCTCCCCACTGCTCGGACCCTGTGTGCGTCATTCTTCAGCGTTCCTGTCCCGTGTCCCCTCGACCCTGCTTCTCCTGACCGCCCGTGCCGCTGCGTGTCCCACTCTTTGTCGCAGGGAGCCCGAGGAGACCAAGGAGGGCGGCGAGGAGGAGACCTACGAGGCCGAGGGCTTTGCCCTGCCGGCGCCCGTGGGTGCCGCTGACACCTGGGGCGATGCCGCCGCCGCGCCGGCCGCCGACGCCGCCGCCGCCGGCTACACCGCCGACGCCGCCGGCTTCGAGGCCGCTCGTGAGTAGCTGGGCTGCGCTGTGGGCGGAACGGGGCAGGGTTGCGTAGATCTGAGGCTTGGAGAACTGGGATGGAGGTTTTCTGCGCCGGCATTGCGGTGTGTGCACGGTTGGCGGACGTTCCAGTCAGGCATTTTGACCGACGAGGGGCGTCGAGAACGCAACGCGACAGAACCGAGCCCGGCGCTTTCAACGCCGCTCAGCCTGCCGTTTCTGGCCGCCTTGCTAACGTGCATCGTTTCCGTCTCCCGCAGCCGGCTTCGAGGCCGCCGCCGCGCCCGCCGTCGCCGGCTACGTCGCGCCGGAGGCCTTCGGCGGCGCTTTCTAAGCGCCTGCTGATGGGGTGTCGACGTGCGTCCGCGGAGGGCGCGTGAGGAGGACGCCGGCGCCGTCAGCCGGCGAGAGCCGCCCCGAGGCGCCGGCGGAAGCAGCAGCAGCAGCGCGGCGACCGGCGCGCGTCGCCCGTTGGGGGCGGGCAGCGCCGCGTATGCGGCGGCCGGAAAGAGAGCTGTAACGACACAAAAAGGCCGTGCTCGCTGCCCTGGTCCTCGCCCCTCCAGTGCGCCGCAGACTCCGGAGAGGCCGTCGGCCGGCCGTCAGTGCAGCAATGGGGCCAGGCCCTGTCAGGGGGGCGCTCTTCGCACAGTAATGTCAGCTTCGCGGGCCTGCGCTGGTGGCGGCACCCGACAGGCACAGAGCAGCTCTTTGCCCCGACTCGGCCCTGATGCCGGTATCCCAGGCAAGCGCAGTCCTGCTGTGACAGCTGCGGACATGCAGTGGGCTGCTATTCGGTAGCGGCCTTGCAGCCGTATTGCAGTTGGGAGCGCACGGCAGGCAGGCACGGTAACAGGCGGGGCCAGGCGCTGAGGCAACAGGGCAGCTGTCGGCAGCTCCAGCGATCCAGCGCAGCCTCCACTTACTGCAGCCTGCCCCTCCGCCTGGCGGCACTCTGCTACGCCGCCTCGTGTCGCTCGCAATAAGAGGCATGTGAAAATACCACGGATCGCTGTCGTCCTCGCAGACAAACAAACGCCTCGGGCTCATAGCATACACGCGTCACTACAGCCGCCATGCACGCGCGGAGTGTACCATGCGGCCTCAGCAACCACGCCACCCGCCCGTTATCCGGCCTCCCCAACGCCTCGTCCTGCCTGCCGTCCTCACGCCGGACAAGCTGCCCCCGCCCAAGAGGCCAACCTGCCCCCGCCAATCCCCCAGAGTCCCGACATCCTGCTTCGTTCGTTTCTGCACCCCGGCCCCCACGCATAAATGAATCCAACCGAAAGGCCCCCGCGCCGAACCCCACATGCCGAGCTCACTCCCAACGGACACTGCCACCGCCCCCGCCGCGCTACCCTGCAAACTTGGACTGCCAGTCTGTGACCCGGTTGGCTTGCTGCGCTGCTCGCGCCGCCAGCGCCGCCGCCGCCCGCCGCCGCCGCACGTCGTCCTCCGACACCAGCGGCCGCAGCTTGGGCCCCGGCTCCAACCCCGAGGCCAGACCCACCGCCGCCGTGGGCATGGGCCCGGGCACGCCGGGCCCACCCCCGCCGCCGCCGCCGCCGCCGCTGCCCGCCCACGCGCCAAACCCAGCCCCCGTTGCTGCTGCCCCCGAGCCGTAGTACGGCTGCTGCTGCTGCTGCTGCTGAGGATGCTGGTGATGCTGGGCGTACGACGGCCCGACGACGCTCCCCGACTCGTCCCGCTCCAGCGCGGTGCTGCTCTCCTCCTGCGCGTATGGGGGAACGCGCGGACGGGCAGCCCGCGGCGTCGTCCGCGAGCGACATGCGACGGCCAGCAACAGCCGCGCCCTCACAGCCGCACCGCTTGCGGCCCTGACCGGCCCCTCAACCAGCCTGCCCCAGGCACCGCCCGCCCGCCGCCCCCTGCCCGCTTCACCTGGATAGGGTAGATGCCCTGGTCCAGGGGCACAGGGCTCGCGGGCCCCGAGCCCGGCACGTGGCCCGAGGGCCCTGCGTGAGGCGACGAGCCGCTGCCCGGCCGCGGCATGGGGTGCTCGCCTGCAGGCGGGGGGCGCAGCAGGGCGAGGCAGGTGGGCTGCAGGCCAGGCCTCCAGGGTCTGAACCAGGGTCTGAACCAGGGTCGGGCCGGGGCTGCACGTGTTGGCCGCCACGGGACCACGTGGGGCAGGGCCCGCCCCGCAACGATTCCGACACCACAATCCTCGCGCATGCCGTGTGTTCATGCAAGTACGAGGGAGTTGCACCCCACCCCCGCGGCACGCCCTGCGCGCGCACCGTGCGTGTACGCGCCGCCGTGCAGCGTGGTCCAGGTGGTGCGGTAGTTCTTGCCCAGCCGGTTCCAGTCCCAGTCCCCGGGTCGCCGCTGCTGCTGCCGCCGCACCGCGCGGGACACCTGCGGCGGCGGCGCCGGCGGCGCGCCCAGGTACGCCTCCGCCGCCGGCCCGCGGCCGCTGGGCGAGGTATCCCGGCTGCCCGTGCCGCCGCCGGCCGTGCTGCTGGCGCCGCCGTACAGCCCTGCTGCCGAGCGCTCCGCCGCCGGGCCCGAGCCGGGGTGCGCGGCGGCGCCGTCGGCGCTGGCCGAGGCGGAACCCGCGGCGCCGGGCGGCGTCGGCGCCGCGGGCTGCACGATGACGGGCACGTGCCAGTCGATGCCGTGCTGGATGCTGCGGCTGACGCTCAGCGACTTGGCGTGCTGCGTGCGGCCCTCGCGCGCGCCCGTGCCAACCTGCGCAGCGAACCGCAGCCCGGATCGGGGTGTGTGGCGTGCCCTGTCAGCCGGCCACGGGCCATGCACCGCACACACGGCCACGGCACGGGCTTCCTGGCCCCCGCCGCCGGCTCGCTCGCACCTGCCACCCCCTGCCACACCCAACCCGGCACAAGCCCAGTCCCTCCTTCCCAACCCCGCCAAGCGCAACCACCGCAGCCGTAGGATTGGATGGCCTCAGGTGGGCCGCTCGCCCAGCCCCATCCCTGGCCCGCCCTGCGGCGCACCTTGACCGCGGGTGCGCTGCGCAGGGTCTTGTCCTTGTGGGCCGGCGCCTCGTACTCGCCGGGCCCCAGCCCGCTGTCGGTCTTGAGCCGCAGCATCTCGGCAATCTCCTTGACGCGCGTGCTGGTGCCGTCCGGCACCTGCGCGGCCGGGGTGGTGGTGGTGCCCGGTGAGGCACGGTGAGCGTTTCGGCGAGTTGGGGTTTACAGGGTCCCCAGCCCTGCCACCGGCCCACGTGGCCGGCCAGCACGCCCTTTTGCCCAAAGCTTAACGACCCCCGGCCCTTGCGCCCACCTCGTCCAGGAAGAAGGGCCCGTCGGTGTTTGGGTCGTGCTGCCGCCGGAAGCGCCGCCGGTAGTTGACGTCCCTCGGCTGCGCGGCGCAAGTCCGGGGTCAGCGACCGCCCCGCTGCTCTCACGTGGCCCCTGGCCCTCACATGGCCCCCTGGAGCCCATGGCCCTGGCAAAGGCCCAGCGCATGCTTGGGCTCCATGGCGCCAGCCCCAGCCCCGGCTCGAGCGCCTGCACGCTTGCAAATCCACTGCCCCGGCCAGCACCAGGGCTCCCTCTCCACCCCCCTACGGTGCGCACACAGCCGCGAGCCCACTCCCGGGGAGCGCACCTTGTACGCGCCCGGACCCGGCTCCGTCTCCAGCCGCCGCCGCTGCAGCGCCAGCAGCTCCTGCAGCCGGACCTGCATGCGGGCGTCAGGGGGCCGGGCCGGCGGCGGAGTCCAGGTGAGGCCACGGAACAGGGGCGCACGGGGCATGGAGCGGGCCGTGCGCCGCTGGGTACGGCGGCAGGGCCCCTGCCGGTGACGTCTGGCCTGACGCAAACGGCTGGCGTTCCTGGTCAGGGCACCCCTCACTCGGTTGTTGCTGACTGTCCTGGGCCCAGGCTCGCTTGGCGGCCGGGCTGCGGCGCACCTCATTGGGGCAGGGGGGTGCCAGCGCCGCCAGGCCGGTGGAGTGGCGCGGCGGCGCAGAGGGCGGGATGAGGCCGGGGCTGCCGTAGATGGAGGGCGCCGTGCCGCGGCGGGGCTTAATGTAGTCGTCAATGCCCACCCAGCCCTGGCGCGGGAGAGGTTGGGGCGGCGTGTGAGCTGCGGCCGTGCGGCCATAGGGCGGGCGGCTGCCGCGCTGGCCCCGCTGTGCTCCCTGCTGCCCCAGGGCCAGTGCTGTCAGAGGCAAGGCCGCGCAGCCCACCTTGGCATGCCAGCGGGGTGGCTGCGTCAGGTCCCGATACGCCACATGGTACTCGGGGCCGTTGCTGTCGCCCTGCGCGGAGGCAGGTAGGAAGGCCGTTGTGGGGGCGTGAAGGGGCGGAGCAAGAGACATGTGGGTCAGGGCGAGCGAGGTGGTTCGGGTTCTGGCGCGGGGCCATCAGGCTGTGTTTCTGGCACGGGGCTGTTAGGCCAGGGCACAGCGCCGCGGGGCGGCCGGCTTGTGTAACCCCGCGGTGGCCACGTCCACTGCCGGCGGGGTGGGTTTGGGCGGGATGGCGCTTACCGTTGACGCGAAGCGGTCCTGAGCGACGCCGAACGGCGGCGGGTCTGCCACCCAGGTTTTCGATGGCGCAGTTCTGTTGGTCGCATCGCCGGGGTGTCAGCCAGGGCAGTTCGAGACGCTGCGACGGTGTCATGCAGTGAAAATGCTCTGGGGCTCACCGCGCGCCCATCGCTGACATTCCGCAATGCTATTGATGCTTCTTCTTATAGGAGGGCTCGCAAGGGCGCGTCGCGACAGTGTTGGCTCGAGCCTCCTTAGAGCGTGTAATTGAGTGCGCCTGACTTAACATATTGTTAACATGACATTCAATGGGACTTATCAAGCAGATGGCCGGCGTTAAATATAACAAAGCTTTATAGGGTGGAATGAGCAACGTCACGTTTGCCGAGAGGGTTTGGGTTGCTGCTGTGAGTATGTTAAGCGTGAGAGTACCTTGGCAGGTGTTGGTTGTGAAGTTTGTCAAGTTGAGCACCATGGCGAAAGTTCCGGCACGAGTTCCCCCGGCCCCCGCCCCCGGTCCACGCCGCCCCCCGCCCCTGCCCCCCGTCGCCGAGCCCTGCGGCTCCTGGGGGGCTGCGGGCCTTGCGCCCAACCTTGGCCTGCGTCCACTTTGCCGCCCCCACTTCGCTACAAGCGTTCCCAGATACACAGTTCGCAATCACACTCAGGCGGCGGTGGCCTTGCTGTTGTGCTGCTTTCGCGACACAGCGGGTATCGGCACAGCACGGTCCGGAGGGGCGGCCGCTCACCGGGCGCTGCACTCTTAGGGGACACGTCGGCTCTGCCAGTGCACCTTGGGCACATCCCCGGTGCCAGGCATTCGGTCAGCCACTCGCACCGCTCCCGGACTGCTCTCCTGCCACCTCGAACATTACCTTTTCCGCACACTCGGCACCTGATAAGTAAGCATTCTTACTGATCAAGTACCTTGCCGGTCACGTACTGTGTCATGACACTGCTCTGGTCCAAGAGAGCCGCAGTCGACGTCGAGACGCGTCGAGCTGCTCGCATCCGGGAGCTAGGCGTGTGCATCAGAGGATTGCGAGCAGCGAACCGGTTGGGGGCTCGGAAGCGAACCGCGGCTGCGAGGGGCGGGGCGCTGGCGAGAGCCGTTGTAGGCGCAGCCAGCACGCAAGCAGGACTGCAGGGGACCAACAGGCTAGTGTTGCCATGTGGTGCACGGTGGACGACGAGTGCCCAGGTTCATGAGACCTCCTGCACAGGTTGTCGTGCGCTGTACCCTCGCTCGGCCTGGTACTGTAGAGCCAGCGTGGAAGTCAGAGTCAGGTAACCCCCCGACCTGCGACGGCACCCCAGGACCTCCAGAGCCTCCCTCTAAACGTCACGGCCACGTTGCGGCCTGAAGGGCGGCTTAAACTGCGGCTTCTCCCCTACCACTTTTCAGACCCACCATCGCAACCTCGGCAACCTGGGGTGCCAGAGCGGTTGTTGCTAGGTGGTCTCTGTTCCTCTCCTGGCATCCTTCTGGTTGTAATTGAAAACCTCGGCATCAGCATGCGTGTACATCGCGCCACAGCCCCAACGATGCCATAGCGGTACGCACCTGACCCAGCGGTATGAGCCCCTGGGCCTGCGGTTAGCCGACCCCTTCTCCCAAGACGTAAGACAGACACACGCGCGGGCGGGCCGGGTACCGAATTCTTTAGGGGCAGAGCTGGGCTTCGTTTCCCACACCGGCGCACCTGAGCGCATCCCTACTTCACATGCACGACCGACGTGTCATCAGCCCGGGGCGTGCCACGTGCGGGTGGTACCCTATTCCGGCGCTATACAATTGAACACACTGCCCGCCAAACTGAACACACACCTCGGGTTCCTTAAAGGCGGCGCTGGGCACCTTCCTTCGTTTCCTGCACTGGTGCACCTGAACGCACCCTGCTTACTAAGCATGACCAAGGCGCAACTTCTACATGAAAACACACATACGTCGACCAAAGCGCACAAGGCAAAACGTCTCTGTACCAATGCTCCACGCCATCGCCACGCCGGCCTCGTACCCCAGTGTGTTGGCATGGACGCACCACCGGTATCATTGTTGCAGCACACACGCGCGCGCTAGCAGCACCAGCCCGCAAAGCAAGACCTGCACAATGTAGCGCAGCTGCTTGCAGGGCGGCGCTCCCAAACAGCCAGCATGTCGCGCTCTCAAACATCATGTCGCAGCACCCATACGGGAGCACGGGTGCAGGATGCCATGTCCGCCGGCCCCCGGGCAATGGGAGCTGCCAAGCAGCCCAGCCCTCAGCCGCCGGTGCCGTGCCCCGCACCCACGCACTCATCCTGGTGCCCCGCCCGCCAGTGCGCCAGCTGGCACTCGGCGCTGCAGTACCAGGCGGCCCGGCAGCGACGGCACTCCTTGGACATCGACAGCGCCGCCTCGCTGTCGCCCTCCAGGTTGGCGCAGCCCCGCCAGCAGCACGCCCGCCCCACACCCAGCCGCGCCGCCGCCAGCTCCGGGGGCAGCAGCTGCGCAAACAGCGACGCCGCGGGGGCCACGTTGTCGCCGATGCCCTGCTGCCGCGCCCGCTCCCAGCTGGCTCGCAGCCGCGCCACCACAGCGGCCTCGACCTCGGCCAGACCCGCCTCGCCGCCCTCCGCAGCAGCGGCAAGCTCTTCACGGGCGCCGCCCCTTCCCTCGGGCGACGCCGCCCACATCTGGCCCCAGCACTCGATGACAGCCGCCAGCTGCTCCAGCGCATGCCCCAGCTCCTCGCCGCCCTCCCCCTCGCACACGACGGTTGCGACCGCACGGACTAACGCCGGCCAAGCTCCCAGCTTTCGAGTACCCCGCCAAACGCCGTGCATCACGGCGCGCAGGTGCTCCGGCAAGGCCGCCGCCACCGAGCACAGTGCGGCGCCGAAAAGGCGCAGCCAGCGGACATCGCGCGGCGTGTTCTTCAGCGGCCGTTTAAGCCGCACGATTGCCACCAAGGTCACCATTTCCGACAGCGTCGTCGCGGCGCCCACTCGGTTGAGCAGCGCGCCCCAACCGCCGCTCGGGGCCGCAGGCGCATCCGCCACGGTGGCGACGGCGGCAGCAGGGGCGTGGGTGCCGCTGGGCCGGGGCGTGCTGCCGCCGCGGCCGCCGTTGGCGTCGGAGCCGCCGCCCGGCCGTAGCGGCAGCAGCGCCAGCCACCGCAGCACGGGGTCCGCGTGCGCCATGGCCTTTGACAGCTGCTCCTCCCAGGCCGCCCCGTGCAAGCCGCACGTGAGCGCCGTGCGCACCCCCTTCGCAGCGAAACGCACCAGCGGCGGCAGCCACTCGGACGCCGCGAGCGACAGCACATCCGCCAGCTGCCGCAGCGCCGCGCCGCCGCCGGCCGGCGCGTCGGCGCTGGGCGCGGCAGCGGCCGCAGCGTCAGTGCCGGCGCTGCCGCCGTCACCAGGCGCCTCGGCGATGGCGCCACGGGCGGCTGCCAGCGTGAGGGCATGAATCAGCCAGACCACGGCGCTGCGCGTCTCGGCCGGGCGGCCGGGCGCAGGGACCTCCGACCGCGCTAGCTTGCCAAGCGTCCGCACCATGGAAGCTGCCTGGCACGGCGCAGCATGGGCCAGGAGCGCCACGCCGTACGATGTGAAGGCAATGCAGGGGCCCCCATCAGCAACCGGGTCCAGGCTCGCGGCCAGGGCCCTGGCCACGGCGCAGGAGCCGCCGTCGGGGCGGCCCGCCACGCGCAGCAAGCGCTCCAGCAGCGCCAGCGCGCCGGCGTCCAGGGCGGTGGCGGTAACGGCCGGCGACGAGGAAAGCAGCAGGGCGGTCCCTGAGGGAGGCAGCGGGCCATGGGCCGGGCTGTCAGGGGCCAGGGCCGCGGGGTTGGGGGTAGGGCAGGCCGGGCGGGTAGCTGCGGGTGCAGGGGCTGCAGTCCCCGGGATGTTGCGCCAGGGGCGCGTGCTGCAGGATGGGCCGTACCCGCAGGCACCGGCTCGACCGTGGCTGCGAAGGCGACGACGGTGAGAGCGGCCGCCAGCAGCTGCGACAGCCGCCTCAGCGTCGCCTCGCAGCCTGGCCGCTGCTGAAGCGCCTGCTGCTGGGGCAGGACCTTGGCCGCCAGCTCCCACCACTGTCGCATCGCCGACAGCAACCGCGGCCGCGCCTGCAGGTCCCGGGCGCACGCCGCGACGCCCGAAACGGTCCCGTCCTCGGCCCGACCGAACAGCACTTTCGCAGCCGCCGTCAGAGCCCTGCAGGCCAGGCGGTGAGCCGACTGTGTAACTTTCACGGCCGGGCCTGACGCCGCCACGGCCGAGGCCTTGGCTAGCGCCCAGTCCGCGAGGCGCAGCAGCACCGCCAGCGCTCCGCTGCGGCTGCGGACCAGGCCGCCGCGCTGATCCACAACGGCCGCCAACAAGCCGCTTAAGCTGCTCAGGTAAAGCAGCTCGCCGTCAGCGTCGGTGGGGACCGGCATGAGGCGCTCGGCCAGGGCGCCGGACAGCACCTCCTCCGGCAGGCCGTGCGTGTGGCCGCCGTCGAGGCGCGACAGCAGCTTCATGCCGAAGGCCGCCACCACGTAGCGTGGCCCGTGCGCCACAACAACAGCCCGCAGGAGGCGAGCGGCCTCGGCAGCCTTGGACGGGAGGCCGTCGGCCACGAGGGGCCCGGCGCTTGAGCTCGCGCTGCCGCTGCCACCAGCCCTGACTGTCTCAGCGGCGCTGCCGCTGGCCGCCTCAGCGGCGCCGCCGCTGCCGCCGGCCTCCCCAGTGCCGCGCTGCCGCTGCCCTGCTAGGATATCAATCAACAGATTTCGCAGCATGCTGACAACGCGCTCCAGCGCGTTAACGGTCTGGTGCAGGAAAATGGAGCTGGCCGGCTGCGCCCCGCCGCCCGCCCGCTCCGCCGCGGCCAGCGCCGCGCCCTCGGCCCCGGCCCAGCGCAGCAGCAGTGCCGCGGCGTGCTCCAGCACCCGGCTGTCGGCCAGGTCGGCGGCCAGCTGGGAGCACAGCTCAAGGTGGTCTGGCTGCTCCGCGGCCACCTCGCAAGGCAGCGCAACCGCCTGCAGCACACGGGGCGCCAGGAACTCGCAGTAGTCGAGCGCGAGCAGGCGGCCCCGGGCGGCGGGATCGGGCAGCGCCGGCTCGGACGCGGGCGCTGGTGACGGGGCTTGGTGAGGCGCCAGCAGCTCTGCGGCGGACGCCATCTGGCACGCGGCGGCCTGCAGCGCGCCGGAGCGCAGCAGCGCCAGCGCAAAGGCCGCTCCGCCTGCGTGCCCTGCGTTGCTGCGCATGCCGCTGATCGCTAGGTCTAAGGCGTGGCAGGCCACGCAGGTGCGGGTCTCGACTGCTTCCGCCTCACGCGCACTCGTGCCTGGCGTGGGTAGGAGTGTCGACACGGGGAGGCGCAGGGCCCAGCCGACCAGCGCCACCAGCGCCGCAGCGGGCTCGCCCTCCGCCGCAGCCAGCTTGCCGCTGTTGTCATGGTGCCTCAGCAGGGCTTCCAGGTGTGCGAATACTTCATCGAGAAGCCACACCGGCGGCACTGCGGGTTCGGCAATGACTCGCCGCGCTAGGCGTGGGAGGGCGCTGACCGCGGTGCGCACGGTCGGAGGCAGCTGCGCATCCGTCCTGCCCGCTTTGTGACGCATGATGGTAGCGACCTTGAATATCAGGTACGGAGGGAGGAAGGGCACGAAGCTGAGAGAGGAGCAGAGTGCAAACGCAAACACTTCATCCTGTTGCAGATTCTTCTGCGCACCTGTCAGGAAGCAATCCCAGTGTACTTCGTGGCTTAAAGCGCGTCACATTCACTGGTAGCATGTACAAAGTGACGCGAAGTTGACCGGACGTCAGCACATGTTTTGTATGTTCCAAGTATGGCACCAGTAAGCCGCGTGTTGGGCGCAGTTCTGCTCTAACGGTTTGCCAGTTGCCGCCTGTCCTACCATCCCTAGCATGGCTAACCGTGCGGCCCCCCGGCTCCCGTCGCCATTCATGTTCCATGCTATCCCCGGCTGTCATACCCTGGCGCATTGCCCGCCTTTGCACCCCGGCTCCCAGGGCCCTGATACGAGCCCGTATATCAACCAGATGGGCTCGTGACGCGCGGGTTGCTTAGGAACCGGATGATTAGGATCGTTCGAACGTCACCACTAGCGCCCACAAGGGATCATCCGTGGCGCCCACCACGGCTGCCGGGTGGCCCAGGAGGATGCTGGCATCGCCTCCTCGCACTGCGGGAACACTGCAAGCCCGCAGCGTCGCCTCCTCGCAGCTGCCCAATGCGGCACAACAACAGCGCACGCCATCGCGGCGCACGCCCCGGCCCAAGCTTGCCACCCTGCAGTCAACCGCCGGTTCAAAACAAAATCAGAACACGCGGCACAGCTGCATGAACACCCCCACCGCGCCTGCCGCTACACCGCGCGTGGCCCTCAGCTCACCGACACCCCTCACCGGCCCCTGCACCGCTGTCCCCGTCCCCCGACGCCGGCCCTGCCCCTGCCCCTGCCCCCGCCCCATCCGCCCCCGAACCGGCCCCCGCGGCCCCGTCCGCGCCCGCCGCCGCCTTGCCGCGCAGCGTCCCACGCGCCACCCGCGCCACCACTGGCGGCGACGGCGGCGCCTCCACCTCCTTGGCCGCCCCCAGCGCCTCGCCCCCGGCCGCGGCGCTGTGGCCGGGCGGCAGCGTCACGCCCAGCCCCGCACGAGCCGCCGCCGCCGGCGCCGTCGCCGCCGCCGGCGCCCTGGGCGCGCCCTGCATCCAAGCCGCCAGGTCCGGCGGCAGCGGCCGGAACGGCAGCGCCGCCGGGGCGCCTGCCGCCAGCGGCTGCGGCCGAGCCCCGGCCGGCGCCGCCGGCACGATGGCGCTCGCTGGCCCCGGCGGCGCCAGCGGCGCAGAGGCGCCGGCGGGCAGCGCCGCCGCGCCGCCCGCCGCCGCGGGGCCGCCGAGCAGCAGCTTCTGGTGCTCCGCCTGCTGCTGCGCCATCAGCACGTTGCGCACCTGCGGGATCGGCACCGTACCGCACGCTCGGCTGAAGCGGGACCAGGCACGTGTCGCCGCCCCGCCTGCAGCCCCGCGCCCCGCCTGCCGTACGGCGCCCCGCCCGCCGTACGCGCTGCCGTACCTGCTGCCGCATGACCAGCTCCATGCGCTCCAGCTTCCCCAGCGGCCGCTGCACCGGGCGCCGCCGGCCCGGCGGCGGCGGCGGCAGCGGCGCGCCGTTGCCGGGCGCCTTGGCCAGCGGCGCCGGGCCGCCATGCATCATCTGGTACGCGGTGCGGTACTCGCGCGGCCGCGAGTGGTAGGCCTCGGCGGCGCGCTTGGCTGCGTTCTTGGTGCGCGGCCGCGGCAGCGAGGCGCGCAGCATGGTGGGCAGCATGCTCTGGAGGGGCAGCGGGGCCACGCAGGGGCAACGCAGGGGCTGGCGGTGAGCTTGAGAGGGCGGGCGTGGACCCCGAGGGCAGAGTAGCGGGCGCGCAATAAGGTCCTGCGCGCCCCTGCGGCGGCGGCCTGGCGCGCGCCAGCAGCACCGGCCCCGCCAGCTGCTCGCGCACGCCCCGCCATGCCCCGCCTCACCGCCTGCTGCAGTGAGCTCCTCGCCCGGGCATTGCAGGACTGGTCCGTCGGCCCCTCGGAGCAGCCCCCATCACACCTTCCCCTCACCCCACATACACCGCCCCGCCTCACCGCCTGCTGCATCTGGCCCAGGATCTGGCGGCTGCGTTCGTCCAGGTCCTCCTCCTCGTCCTCGTCATCGTCCTCGCCGGCCCCGTGCGGCACCAGCTGCTTGTTGCTCCTGGCGAACAGCCGTCGCGACACCAGGCCCCACACCCGGTGCAGCAGCAGGCCGGTGATGAGCAGGTGGGAGAAGGGGATGCGGCCCGGCAGCGAGCGCAGGCCGCCGGCGGGCGCTGAGGCGGTGGGCAGCGGCGTGTTCTTGGAGGCAGCGGCGGCGGCGGCGGCCGCGTTAAGGCGCTTCATGCCGGCGCCGCGGCGGGCGGTGTTGAATTTGTGGAAGGCGGGCACGGTTGTGGACTGCTGCCGCCGGCCGCTGTCGGCGGGGCAAGGCGGGGGGCACGAGGACAGGTTGGAGGGTTGGAGTCGGCGGGTGGGGAGTGCCTGACTGGGCTGTGTGGTTGGTTGTGGCACAACTCACAGGAAGACTGTCTTGCCGTCGGCGGTCACGATGGCCGTCTCGGGTTTGGTGAACTCTGTCCGCACGGCGCGGGACTGCCCAGCCGCCGCGCGCGCCGTCTGGCGTGTATTATTTTCGCTCATGGCGGAGGCTGCGCTCGGCGTGCAGCCGGCGACAGCGCCGCGAGGATGGCCCGCACGCCGCAAACGCGCGAAGAGCACACGAGTTGTACTGGGCTAGTTTGATTGCAGTTGTGAAGCCAGGCGAGCAATGCCGTTTGGGTCGTGGGCTCTGGGCTTGTGCCGCGCCGCCGAGCTGCTTGCGGGTGTACGCTTAAGTTGGTCGTCGAGCAAGTCCTTGAATTGTGATTTGACGAGTCCGCCTGAGTTCTTTGACGATCGCGGCTGTCCTTTTGCGCGCGCGAAGAAGACCATCCGGCGCCGAGACAGAATTGAGCAGCTTCGCCTAGAGGCGTGCATACACACCTCACACACATCACAATCGAATGTGCTGCAAGCCCCTCCTGCTGGTCGCTCTCTAGCCTCCCAAGCGGTGCATGCGAACAAAAACATGCAGCGCGGGCCTCTCCGTGGCAACCCCTTGCCCACACGGAGCCAGCTACCCGCCTCGTTCGGGCGCTCTTCCAACAACAGCAAGAAGCGCAAGCGCACGAAGCACCCGCCCCGCGAGGAAACGACGCTGGTATGTCTCATCAAAGCGCTCGTGGACAGCCGCGTTGTGGTGGAGCTGCGCAACGATGTGCTGCTGAGGGGCCGGCTTGACGATGTGGACGACTTCCTCAAGTGAGCCGCGGCGGCCGTGTGGGGAAGGGGCCCTGGGCCGGGACAAGGGGAAGGGGGTTAAGGGCGGAGCAGGGGGGGCGTTGCGTGCATTGTGGCGCGGGGTTGGGGAAAAGGAGTGCTAAGCTGTGGTGCTCTGGTGACGGGCACGCGGGTGGGGGTGGGCCGAGGCCCGGATGTGGTGCCGCACGGAATGCCGGTGTGTGTCAATGCCAGAGGCGCTGACGCCCGCGTGCCGCGGGGCAGCACCTGCTGCTGCCCAACGCGCCACTGCTCAGTGCCCTGCTGCCACTCTGACGGCGCCGCCACGCTGCCCTCCGCCCTCCGCGCTCCTAAACCCTGCCCCTCCGACCTCCGCCCGGCCGCTGCGCAGCATGTCAATGACGGATGTGACGTACCAAGGCCTGGAGGTGCGGCCGCTGGCGCCAGCACGGGGCCGCTCGTTGGGCCGCAGCCACCCGCGTGCATGACTGCGATTGCGATTGCGTTCCTGCCGCAGGGCGTCAAGGCGCAGTACGCCAACCTGTACGTCAAGGTGAGCTGCCGCAGTCAAAACACATGCGCGTGCGCTGGACGGCACACAGGGCGCACCCGGCAAGCCCCAGCACCGCCTGCGCTGTCCCGCACGCCGGAGCGTGTCCGCTCCGCGGGCAGCAGCGCCGGCCCCGTCACCCCGTGGCGGCCCCGTCACCCCGTGGCGGCCCCGTCACCCCGTGGCGGCCCCGTCACCCCGTGGCGGCCCCGTCACTCCTTGGCGGCCCCGTCACCCCGTGGCGGCCCCGTCACCCCGTGGCGGCCCCGTCATCCCGTGGCGGCCCCGTCACCCCGTGGCGGCCCCGTCACCCCGTGGCGGCCCCGTCACCCCGTGGCGGCCGCCGCCCCCCGCTCCGCTCCTGCGCTGCCCTCTGCTCCGCAGGGCCGCAACGTGCGCCTGGTGCACCTTCCGCGCAGCCTGGACCCCGCCGCAGCCATCGAGTCGTACGTGAGTGGCAGTCCTGCAAGCCGGCTGCGGCCGCGCCCCTTTCCCCAGGGGCTGGCTGGCTTGCGCCGCGGCTCGGCCCGTGCCGGCGCTCGTGGGCGCCGTGGGGCCAGGTCATCGCGAGGTCGGGCCGGTGGCTCGGATGCCTGGCCAGCGGGCGCTGCCTCGCAGCTGGGCGGGGCGCGTGCACACAGGGTGCGGCCCCCGCATGGCCCGACCCTGTGCTGTGGGCGCCACATGCCGCCACATGCCGTGCTTGCCGGGGGGGGCACATGGCCAGCGGGTCGCCGGTCCTCGTGCCTGCCCCCGCGCGGGACCGGTGGGGAAGCTGGCAGCCCTGCTGCCCGCCAAAGCTGCTCTCCCCGGTAACCCCGGCGCCCCCGGTGGCCGCCTGCCCACAGCGGCGGCGCGTCATCAAGACCAAGCTGGCGGCGCAGAAGGAGCGCGCGAGGGCGCTGGGGTCGGGCCAGCGCACCAGCAAGGGCGAGGACGCGGCGGGCGGCGACGGGGACGAGGAGGGCTGGGAGGACGGCGGTGAGGGGGAGGAGTACGAGGAGGGCGACGGGGAGGAGGGGGAGGTGGACAGCAGCGACGAGGAAGGAGGCCAGGGCGGCCGGGGGCGAGGGTACGGCGGGTGGGCAGGGGAAGCGGGCGCCGGGGAAGAGAGAAGAGGAGGCGGGGAAGGGACAGGGGGAGGCGGGGGGCCGGGCGGGTCGGGTCAGGAGCTGCTGCGCAGTCTAGACCCCAGGGCGGCTGCGGCTGCGGCTGCAGGTGCAGCCGGTGCTGGCGGTGGCGAGGGTGGGAGCGAGGAGCTGGGCAGCTTCTGGTGAGGGCCCTGCCCGGTGCTGTTGGAGATCGGGGCTGAGGGCGGGTGAGGGCGGCTGCCTCGAAGATGGGATGGTGGGGATGGTGGGGTCTG
Organism: Chlamydomonas sphaeroides; assembly: GCA_001662425.1. Classification (NCBI taxonomy): domain Eukaryota; kingdom Viridiplantae; phylum Chlorophyta; class Chlorophyceae; order Chlamydomonadales; family Chlamydomonadaceae; genus Chlamydomonas; species Chlamydomonas sphaeroides. The sequence continues at coordinate 20,430 of BDDC01001497.1, forward strand.
TTACATGCACGTGCTGGCGTGCACGCGAGCACCCAGTGGGTGGCGGCATGCGCGAGGAGAGCAGACGTGCAGTGCCGCCGTGCAGTGCCCCGTGCGCAGGCGTTGCAGCGCGGCAAGATGCGGGCGGGTGGCTCTACGGCGGATGGTCGGGGCCGAGGCCGGGAGGCCGAGGGGCTGTGCGAACGAATGCTGCTTGCGGTACGGCTGATCCCGTGTGGCAGCTTACGCGAGGCATGGAGGCTGCTGGCCGCTTGTTGCGCGGGTGCCGGGCTGCAGGGTTGGGGTGGGGCACGTGTGTTGCAGTCTACTCGCCGTACGGGGCCGTTGCCTCGCTTACAGGCTCAGCGCCAACCCATCACATCGGCATCGTTGGACGCCACTCTGAGTTGAGGACTGGAGAGGACGGGGTTCGCAGCGAGGCTCCTTGCGCAAGGAGCGGTGATGGTAGAGGCGAGGGCCGGGCTGTCAAGGACACTGCGTGACATAAGCCAACAGACGGTCGAGTCACAACGGCAGGGGCTTTGCAGAGCCCTTTGCTCATGGCGTGGCATGTGCCACGGTGCCAGCTCGCAATGCGGCCGGGCGCCGTCGGGGCGCGCCAAGCAACCCTATCCGCAGCCCCTCTCGCCCAGAGGCCCTCGGCAGCCTGCGCTGGCACAACGTGCACAGCGGCGGGGCCCTTCCACGACCACGCCGCAGGACCACCGACACGACCACGCAACAGCACCCGTGAGGCAGCGCCCGCATCGCGTGCCGGCGAGGCCCGCAGCGCGGCCCCGCCCCGCGTGCCACAAGCATGCGATGCGCACACCAGTTCTGTTTTACCTAACACTGGAACACCCTCGGCGCACGGCCGAGTCCGCCACCAGCTAAAGCACCGCATGCGAGTTATGCGGCAAGCGCCGCCCGCGCTTGCGTGATTTCGCAGGGCGCTGTGCGCACACGATCGCGCAGCCGTCTGGACGCCGCCGCCACGACGGAAGTTCATCAATGACGCAGTCACGACAGTCCTGGCCGGAACACCAAGCGTGGCCACCGCTGAGCGTCCCAGCCTGCCACTACGCCATCCACGCAATCCATGCGCTGCCCCTCCCCCGCCGCCAAGTCGCCCTGGGACGCCATGCTTGGCTACCGCTGAGCGTCCAAACCTGCCACCACACAGAGGAGTTGCGCTATGTACATGCTGGCACGCTGCGTCCGTTCCAGTCAGCCTGGTCAAGGTCCCTGCCCGCTTCCCTGCCTAGCTGCTCGTCAGCTCGCTGGTTGGGTGTCCGTCATCGATCGAGCGGCGCCGGCGTCGCTCAGCCCTCCAGGCCTGTGGCGATGGTGTCCGCGCTCGAGTCCGCGATGCCGTTGAGCAGCGGCACGCACTTGGCTCGGAGGCTGGGAGGCAGGTTGGTGTTGAGCTGCTCGATGATCTCGGACCGCTGCAAAACGCGGCGGACGCAGGACGGGTGCAACGCTAGGAGCAGGTCCACTTTCAGTCATGTGGGCCACCGGCATTGGCAAGGATGCGCGGCGCCAGCCCGGCCCAGCCTCGGCTGCCGGTGGAGGCGCACCTTGTAGCGGGGGCTGAAGTGGATGAGCAGGATGGCCTCGTTCTGCGGACACGGGGCAAGGAGGGCGGCGGCAGCCGAGCGACAGCTCTGTGAGGTGCAAGCAGCGCCGCACGCAATGGGCGTGCTGACCATACTTGTAAACGAACACACGGCACACGTCGCCGGGAGCAGCAGCAGCAGCACACGCCGCGCGGCTGCTGCGCCCGTGCCGCCGGGCACGCGAGAGGCGCCGGCGCTTCACTGCCTGCGGCGGCAGCTGCCGGTGCTGCCGCCCCCACGCCCCGCCCTACCGTGCCTCGCTCCTGCCGCCCCGGGTCCCACCTGGAACTTGTGGGCGTTGGCCACGAAGTCCGCCAAGTGCATGTGGCCCTTGGTGCGGGCCTCGTCCACCTGGGGGGTGGGACAGGGGGAAGGGCAGGGAGGACATGGACGGGGAGGCGAGGAGAGTGGGGCGCAGTGGGCGCCGGGATTGTGGGGCAAACGGTTGGTGCAGCCAGAGGCCCCATAGCGGCCGCGGCAACGGCATGCGGCCAACGCCAGGGCGTGGCTGCGCAGCGGCGTGGCTGCGCAGCTGCTGTGCAGCGGCCGCAAGGGCTCCCTCCCCAGCCCCGCCCACGCACCGTGACGTCATCACATAAGAAGCTGGGGGGGGGGCGGGGCGGGCGAGCAGGGAGGGGGCAGCGTGGGGTCAGCTGATGGGGTGCGGCAGCAGCGCAGCACGAGCGGGTCCAGCTGGGTCCATTCCCGTCCGCCTTCCACCATCCCTTTCCCATCCCCACTGGTCCAGCTCTGTGCCCCACAGGCTATGTAGTCTGCAGCATCAGGACCCCTGACCCGGCCGCGCCCCCTTCCCTGCCCTTTCCCCTGCGCCCTGCCCTCCCCCTGCCCTCCCCCCTCCTCCCCTTCGCCTCACGTCATCTCCATGATCAGCACCTTGGCCCGCAGCGCGTCCTTGAGCGTGGGGCTCGACTCGTTGGCCAGGAAGTCGCCTGGTGGGGAAGGGGGCCGGTGCGGGGCAGGAGGATGGGGAGGAGGGGCAGGAGAGGAGCCGGGTGGTCGGTGTGCAGGGCGGGTGTGGCGAGGTGTGCAGGGTGGGTGTGGGGAGGTGTGCAGGGTGGGTGTGGCGTGGTGTGCGGCCGCACCAGCCACGGCGCGGCATGCCCGGCAGCCGAGTGCACAGCGAGTGCAGCAGCGCCCGCAGCTCGCCCCCTCCCTGCAGCCCCCGGCCAGCCTTGCTGTGCCGAACGCGCCGCTCCCTCGCTGCAGCCCCCGGCCCAAGCTCACACATGGTGTCGCCCGTGAAAGCGATCTCAGGTATCTGGCGAGACACCACAGGGGGGGAGGCGGGCAGGAGGGCTGCGACTCAGGGTTCTTGCCGCAGGCGACAGAGGCCACGCTGTGGCTGCACGATGCTGCTGCCGCGACAGCCCCTTGCCGCGCCCTCACCGGCCGCCCTCCCGCCTCCTCCTCCTCCTCCTCCTCCCCCGCTCCCAGCTCACCGAGACCTGCTCCGTGACCTCCTCCCCCGCCAGCCGCCGCGTGCGGATCTCGTCCTGGCTGCGGCCCTGCAGCTCGGCCTTGAGCTTGCGGCGCTGCGAGTAGAGCACGTAGCCCTGGGAGGGGGAGAGGGCAGGAGGGCGAGGAAAGAGGGGTAGGGAGGGGTAAGAGAGGCTCCGGTGGGCGCAGCGCCGCTTGGCCGCAAGGGGCCCAGCCGCTGGAAGCCTTCGTACCTAGCCTATCGTTTCTTTCGGTACATCGACTACCGTATACTATGTGCGCGCAATGAACCGATGGCGCATCCTACGCATCCTCGATGACTGCATCCACTCTATGGACTGAGCGAGGGCTGCCTCCAGCCCCGGCGCCAGGGTACGGCTGGCCCACCGTCATGGGTGGCAAAGGAGCGAGCTTGCGGCACGGCGCGAGCAGGGCAGGAGCACCGGCCGAGGGGTTCTGGCATGCATGGCCATGGAGGGCAACGGAGCCACCCGCGCCGCGTGCGCCACCGCTGCTGCTGACGTCAGCGCCCGCAGCGCCAGCAGCGCACCTGCGAGGTGATGGCGTGTGTGGTGGGGAAGGAGCGGCACAGGTAGCCGCTGGGCAGCTGCAGGTCCTGGCCCTCCTGCAGGCAGGGGGCGGGGGAGCAGGGCGGGAAGGCACCCACAGGTCAGCACGGGGCTCGGGAGGGCGCCGGGCAGACCAGATAGGCCGCCGCCGCTGCGCGCGGCCGCTTGCCGTACGGCATCGTACTGTCGTACCTCGAGCTCGAGGACGTCGTACTCGAGCGGCGGGCTGTTCTGCAGCGCCTGCGCCGCGTCCACAAAGTTGCGCACGCCGGCGGCAAAGCCCTGTGGGTCGGGCGGCCGGGGGCGCATGCGGTGCGCCCCGTCACCACGCGTCAGGTGCAAGGTGGCGCGCCAAGTGTCTTGGGTTGCCGTTCATGTCAGGGGTGCGGCGAAGCACAGCCCAGGCACGTTGCGCTGCTCGCACAGCATGGGGCCCACCTTGGGGACCACCACTTGGGACGAGGGCAGCGCCAGCATGCGCCTCGTGCACACGTGGAACGGCAGGCCTGCAGGGCAGGGCGCCCCGGCGGGGTTGGGCGGGCAGGGAGTGAGGGCCACTTGGGTGCCGGCCGGGGCCGGCCCCAGTCTGCTGTGAGCTCCGACGAAGCGCCCACCCTGGCTCGGGGCCCTCGTGCTGCGGAGCACAGGGCCCGCGCGGCCGCCTCGAGGGCACGGGCCCAGCTCGGTGCGGCTGCACCCCACTCGCGTGCGGCTGTGGGACGAGGAGTCACAAGTCGGCACAACCGGACGTGGCGCTCTGGGGTGCGCGGCTTTCGCGGCCGCGCGCCGTGGCTCGCCTGCGGGCTTGCCGCCGTGCCGGTCGGCTCGCATCCCCCAGCCTCACTTGGAGTCGTGCCGTATCTTAACCGCCAACCGGTACCCCCGCCCGCTCCCACGTGGTCCAGGTGCGCGTGGCTGAGCGGCCCCAGAATGATGTCGGAGGTCATAACCAAATATATATAGCTTATGTAGGTACATGTAGCACGGTCCTATCATATGTGGGCTAGTTGCCTGCCCCGCCCACCTCCCACGTGGTCCAGGTGCGTGTGGCTGAGCAGCACGGTCTGCTGGAAGCAGGCCTTCTGCGGGCAGCGGCCGATGTCGAACGTCACCTTGGCGCGCGGCACGATGATGGACGTCTCCTGCGGGGGGGGCACAAGAGCGGGAGAGGGCAGGGCGGGTGAGGGCAGCTCAGGGCGGTGCAATGAATGCGAGACGGGGCGGGGGCGGGGCGGGGCGGGGCGGGGCGGGGCGGGG
>BDDC01001498.1:9497-25279 GCA_001662425.1 Chlamydomonas sphaeroides
CGTGCCTGCGCCGCAGCCAGGCGCCGCAGCCACCGGCCCCCACACCCGCCTGTCGCTGGCGCTGCTGTCTGCCCATGCCGCCCCCCGCCCCGTCCCTGTCTCCCCTCCACCCTCACCTGATGCCGGCTGTGCGGCCGCCTTAAACGCCACGTCATCATAATACGACTCCTGCGTGGGCGCGGGGGTTTCGGGGGAGCGTGGGAATGGCGCTTGGGAACGGAGGACAGGAGGACAGAAGGGCAGGAGGGCAGGAGGGCAGGAGGACAGGAGGGCAGGAGGACAGGAGGGCGGGAGGACAGGAGGACAGGAGGACAGGAGGACAGGAGGACAGGAGGACAGGAGGACATGAGGACAGGAGGACATGAGGACATGAGGACAGGAGGGCGGGAGGACAGGAGGACATGAGGACATGAGGACATGAGGACATGAGGACATGAGGACATGAGGGCGGGAGGACAGGAGGACAGGAGGACATGAGGACATGAGGACAGGAGGACAGGAGGGCGGTGCGGTGTCTCTGCGGGGTCGCCCAGGGCCCTATGCAGGGTCCCCCCTCCCGGCCTCCCAAACCCGGCTCAGCCCGGCCCCTGCCGCAGCCCCCGACCCGGCGCACCAGCGTGCATCTGTAGTTGCCGCTCTCGCAGGCAAAGACGCCGCCGTGGGTATCCTGGACGGGAGGGCAGGGGGGCAGGGGGGCAGGGTATATACCATGGGAGTAACGAACTAGTTGCGAACCTCCGAGCGTAAGCCCGGGCCCAAAGCTGAAAACCCCGCCCAGTTACCACATGTTGGCGAGCGGCCCGCGCCGCGTCGAGCTCCGCGGCGGCCATGGTGTAGTCGTGGCGTTGACAACGGCAGGCTGTTCTACGCTGTACTACGCTACTCTAGTGGCCCGGACCGGCCTTTCACGAACACGTTCGCGATCGCTATGGGGCGTAGGCGGCCGCGTGCGAGTGCGTGCGTGAGATGCGGACCCGTCGGCAGCCCCACTCACCTGCACAGCGGTCAGGCGGCAGCCACGATCGACACATGCATGGGGACAGGTGGACGGAGGCGTGAGGAGACGCAGAAGCCCATAGAGAACCCCATGTATCGTGAATGCAGTGCATGGGGGCAGGGGGGCGGCGGCATGTGGGTTCGCTGCAGGCCGCAGGCGTGTGAGCTCTGGGCTATGGGCTGTGAGCTGTGTGTGGGGGGGGTGGGAGGGGGGTCTGCATGCACGCAAGCGCAGAGCTGTGGGGCGCTACGTCCAGGCAGCGCCGCGGCAGCCGCCAAGGCCGCCCAACAAGCCAGCCCAAACCCCCACATCCCACACACCTGGCAGTTGCGGCGGCAGTTGTCGTGCGTGACGCCTGGCAGCATGTGGATGTTTTTGAAAGGTGGGGCAGCAGGGCAAAAGGAGGATCGGCAGGGGCGGAGGGCGGGGGGCATGCAGCGTGCCGTTGCTGCAGCGGCTCGCGCACTCGTGCCCACCAGACCCGCCAGCTTTCTCCCCGCAGCCGCCATGGCCCAGACCCCGACAAGCTGCCACCTCGCCCGCACTCGACCCTGGCTCATCGCCTTGTGACCCGGCTCCCGCCCTCGCCCCGTTCACCCCGGCCCGCTCCTGCCCCGGCTCCACCCCAGCACTGCCCCACCCACCCCAGCACTGCCCCCGGTTGGCGCCGCAGTTCCAGTTGCCGCCCGCCGTCTCCAGGTTGATGGAGTAGGTCCGGGTCACGTCGCCTGCAGTACGGACGCACGGCAGGCAGTGCAAGCGGCGCTGATAAGGAGCAGGCACTGCCGGCACGGCGAGACCAGGGGGCCACCCTGACGCATGCCCCTGGCAGCCCGCTAGCCCTTAACGCAACCTCAGTCGCGCGCGCTGGTCGCCGTGGCCTGCCCAGCGCTTGTACCACGCAAACTCCGCAATTGCACACAGCACCCCGCCAGCTACTCCCGAGCCTCCCAACCCCTTGCTCGCCCCCACCCCCGCCCGCGCAGTGCCGCACTCACGCAGCGCCCGTGACGGCACCACGGCCAGGGTGGTGTTGCCGCTCGCGCGACTGGTGGCCACGCGGAGGGTGACCTGGCGGCCGGGGGCGGCGGGCATCAGGGGTGCCGGGGGTGGCGGGTTTGCAACATGGCCAGGTGCCGCGTACCCCTGTGCCTGCCCTCGCGACGCCTCCGCTCCCTGTTGCCTGCCCCCTGCCTCGACCCCTAATCCGCTCCCCTCCGCTCCCTTCTTCTGCTGCCTTTCCCTTCCGTACCGGCCCCTTCCGTGCCGCCTCCCGCCCCTCCTCCCTCCCTAGCCGCACCTGGTAGTTGCAGTTGATAATGGCGCCGTACCGCGGCTGCTCGTACGTGTACCGGAACTGCTTCACGCCGCCAAAGCGCCCCGCCTCGTCCACATAGGTGTCGCGTGGCCTGTAGTCGGGCTGGCGGGCCGGGATGGGGAAAAGGGGTGTTGATGAGCTGCCCCCAGGGAGGACACGAGCGCAGGTAGGGCCGCGCGGGTGCAGGGCTGTGAGGGCGCCACTGCGGGCGAGCGTACGCAGGTGCAGGGGGCCCCGGCTGCCCCAGCACATCGCATGCGCAGCACCGGCCCCTGCCACCTGGCCTCTCCTTGCCCCTGCCACTGCCACCTGCCCCATACCACCCCCTCCCCTCCAGCCCCCTCCACGCGCCCCACCTGCATGACCGCCGACAGCGTGGTGCAGCCGGAGGCCGCGTCGGGCCCCGGCTCCAAGTCCACAAACACCACCAGCTGGCTGAAGCGCTGCCAGCCATTGGGGTTGCCCTGGTCGTTCCAGGAGTTGACCGCGTCCTGCACGGTGTCTGTGAGGCAGCGGAGGGGCGCGAAGGGGGGGGAGCGCAGCGCTTGCCGTGGGGTGATGCAAGGAGGGTGTTAGTGCAAAGGACGTTAATGAAGGGGGAGACCGCGTGCGCAGGGCGCGAGCGCGGGGCCGCAAGCGAGTGAGGTCAGGGGTGAGGGGCGCTTACTCAGGGCTCTGGTGCGGTCGTCGTGAGTAGCACGCGCCAGGATCGTGGCGCCGATTGCAATGAGAAGCGGGCCTCCGAAGAGTACCAGGCAGAGGCAGCAGGCAAATGCATGCACAGCGTCAAAACACTGCGGAGTGGCGGGGTTGCGGGGAAGGGGCGCGGGGGCAGTTGCAGGGGCCGGCGAGGCATGCTCAGCGATGGGCACCGCAGCGTGCCTGAAGTGGCACTCAAGTTCCGCCAGACGGCAAGCGGGAGTGGCTTCCACCGTCAGCACGAGCTGACCACTTGGCGGCCGGTTGTCCCTGTGCCGCTCCACGAGTCTGGGGGGGACAGCTTTGCAGCTTCGCCATGCACGTACCTCGCATCCGCCCTTGCCCCTTCCACGCCCTCCGCCCTTCCCCATCGCAGTTCGGCCAAATGCTGAAGCTCAAAGCGCGCGTGGACCGGCTTCACTCCAAGAGGCAATGACTGGAAGCTTGCGAAGGTGGTCTGGGTTAGTTTGTTGCTGTCTTCGTTCTACAGCGTGCGTTGGAGCTGCTGTTGCGTGTCCTGGTATGGGCGTTTGGGTTGGCTGGGAGCTTGCTTTACAATGGCTGAAACCGATTCGCGAATGGGCTTTCGGGCGCTGACTGAACGTGCCCACCACACCTCGCAACAAAAACGTGTCAGCCTTGTCACCTGCATACACCTCTCACTTGCTGCATCACAGTTTCACGACCGGCCAAAGCGCGCGAAACTTTGGCAATCGAGCAGCTGGTCCCTGGTCAAGCAGCACGGCTGACAGCACGCCAGAAGACAGCCGTGTAGGGACGCATTCTACATAGCCGGAGGCGTGCAACACGGGGTTTGGCCCCGCGGCCCCGAACCCCGCGGCCCTCCCCCCCCGCCGGCTGCTGTTGGGCACAGCCAGGCCTAGCTCGCCAGCTGCCGCACGCCCCACTATATGGCGCAGTACATATCCCGCGAGGATGTGGAGGCGCTCAAGGCCTACGTTGCTGGCCCCGACTCGGGGTTCGCCAACAAGGCCGACAGCACGGTGCTGCTGCATGTCACGCACTCCAACCTCAAGGCGCGCTTCATGGAGATCCGCCTCGATCTGCACGTGAGCGGACTGGATAGGGGGAAGGGGGGCCGTCGAGGAGTAGCGTGGCGTGACGAGTGGAGCATTGGGGCGAAGTGGGGATCTGTTACAGATGCTTTCAAGGGATCCCAGTCACACCGTCGCGCGCCGTGCCCCAGCCATGCCGACCCCTGGCTACCCCCCACATCGCCTCCCGCCCCGCGCCCCACCGCGATGCTCCCAGGCGACCATCGAGAGCGTCAAGGTGAAGCTGTCGTTCCACTGCGGCACCTCGCCCTCGGCCATGGCGCTGACGCTGCTGGACGAGGGTGGCGCCACAGTGGGCAGCCTGTGGGACGACAACAAGAAGCTGGGCTTCTACAGGTACGGAATGGCATGGGGCCGGGTACAGGCAGGGCTGGAAAGCAGGGAGAGCTTGGCAATGAGGCTGCCGCTGCCGTCTTGCCCCTGCATTGCCGGCTGCGCGCTGCCGCCTTGCCGCACACATACGCCTGGAAAGCCCGGCGCGCGCCAACGTCGCCTGCCCCCCTCCGTTCGGCCCGCCCTCCCTCTCCCTGCCAGCCCCCGCGACGGCTTCACGATACACATCACGGACACGGACCCCGCCTCCGCCTCTGCGGGCGGCTGGCTGGAGGACACGAGCCTGGTGCAGAAGTACAAGATGAGCGACGAGGACTACGGCAAGCGGGAGAACACCTACCGCAAGTGGAAGGTGCGCAGCGCAGGCGGTGGGACACGGTACGGCAGGGCAGCGGAAATGCAGGGTGGCTGGCTGCGCGGGGCCGCATCCCGGGGGCGCTCGCTGGCCCGGCTTCCCGCAACGGCCTGCTGCCGCCCCGCGCGCTGCGTGCCCATCCCTCCGGCGACCCTCTCCCTTGCCTTCCCTCCCCTTGCCCCTCTGCGCAGAACGAGCAGCTGGCCAAGGACCCCACCTGGTCGCTGGAGAAGGAGATGGCGCAGCGGAGGGGCGTGGAGTACACACCGCCCGCGCCTAAGGTAGGCGGGCGCGCCCCGTGAGGGGGGGGGCGGCGTTGATGCGGTTTCCACGATGCCCTAGCATGGCTACAAATTGCATGCAGGGAGCGCAGCTGGGAGAGGCTCCGGCCGGGGAAACGCTTGTCGACCGCCAATGGGTGCAGCAGCGCGCCTCAGACAGGGCGCGCACCGCTGGCTGTTCTCGCGCCCCATTAGGACGTTCCTCCGGTAGTGTTGTCATGGGTCTATGCGGAGGCGCCGACGCTGCGTCGCCCATCTGCCTGCCCCACCAGATCGAGGACCCCGAGCACATGGCTGACCTGGCGGCCGCCATCAGCGTGGGTCAGCGTTGCTCGGTGGACCCTGGCGACCGCCGGGGGGAGGTGTGCTTCGTGGGGCGAGTGGAGGGGCTGCCGCTGGGCTATTGGGTGGGCGTGCGCTACGATGAGCCGCTGGGGCGCAACGACGGCAGCGTCAAGGGCAAGAAGTACTTTGACGCGCCGCCAGGCTACGGGGGCTTCCTGCGGCCGGACAAGGTGTCGGCGGGCGACTACCCGGTCATTGACGAGTTTGCGAGCGAGGGCGAGGAGGGGCTGGGGGCGGACGAGATCTGAGGGCGAGGCGGGGCTGGGGGCCGGGCAAGAGGTTTGGGGGAATGTATCGGGGGGGGGAGCCGACGTGCTCCCTGCAAGCCTGCAGGTGGGCACGGCTTGCTCGTGCGACCCCCCTCTTGCCAACATGGCGGTAGCCCCGTTGCGAGGGCTATGGCGGGTTGGTGGGGCTCCGCCGGCGAGGGCCACTGGGTCGTGCTGGAGCCAAGCGCGCAACGCATGAAGCAGGGGGACAGTGATGTGGCGCGAGTGTGGGCAGCTCGTGGATGGCCAGGTAGGGCGGAGTATGCCAGTGCGCGTCCGTGTCAGGGGGTGGCCGGTCACGGGCGGCGGGGGCCTTATCGTCACGACTGACGGCTTTGACGCTATTGCCGCCGCGTGCTGCTGTTGCGCCCGGACTGCAGCACGCGCTAGCAGGGGAGCTCCCCTGCGCGCTAGCTTGCCTGCCGCGTAGCTGACAGCTGCCGTGGGTGGGTGGGTGCGGTGGCACGCAGCATCGGTGTCGGCCGACAGCGACATACATGGGTCGGCGGTCCTTGTAACAACGACACAACCAGCCAGTCGACTTTCCCGCCGGTAATCATCCTATTCCCCGCCGGCTTCATACCGCAGTCGAGAGCCCCGAACCCCGCGGCATCAGCGCGCAAGGCAGAGCCAGGCCTGGGCTCAGGGATCAAGCTCCTGGAGCAGGACAAGCGGACGCTTGGTATAGCCGAAACCGATACACGAGTCCTGTGCCGACAGGTTTCTACTGGCCGCCCCCACCGCCGGCTGCGATCGCCTACAGATAATGTCCGTAGTGGGCAGTCGCTCGAGCGAGCACCAGGCAGGCAGAAGCGATAGGCAGGCAGGCAGGGGCCCACACCGGCAGGCGCCGCACAGGGGGCCCATACATACGCAAGCCACAGTCCCCCTGACGGACCGCCCACAGGACGCCGGCAGCTAACTGCCGAGCGGCCCTGGCCACCTGCGCGGCATGCGTGCTCCGCCTCCACCGCTCACCGCCCACCGCCCACCGCCCACCGCCCACCATCAAGCCCGTCGGCCTCACATGACCACGCATCGCGGCCCCCCGCTCGGCCCCAGCGCCCGGAGCACCTGCCTGCGGCCGAGGTGCCTGGCCAGGTCCACCGGTGTCATGCCCTCCTGTGTGCAGGGGCGGCAGCGGGTCGTGGATGACCGGGGACGTGCCAAGCATGCAAGACTACTGTGCCGTCTGCCGTGCCAACGACGTCTCTTAGCTAGTCTCTCCCGGCCCACACGTACACGGCCCGATCGGGCAGATAGCGCCGACCCACCCCCCGAACGCACCTGGTTGCGGGCGCCCGGGTCCTCGCCGGCCTGCACCAGCAGCTGCACCAGGGCCGAGTGATCGCCGTCCAGGATGGCGTTGTGCAGTGCCGTGTTGCCGGCCTGCGTTTGATTCGGCATCGGGTCGTGGGCAGCTTGCGTGCAGCTGCCGGTGTCCTTGCCTACGCGCCGTCCATCCCACCGCACACGTACGGCAGCACGTGGTGCAAGCAAGGCAGCCAAGGGTACCAAGGCTAGTAAACACGCACTGTCCATCAAGCGTTCACCTGGTCAATGGTGCCAACGGCAGCGCCAGAGTCCAGAAGAGTTTGCACTGCGTCCATGCAGCCGGTCGCTGCGGCCGTCACTAGCGGCGTTTGGCCCGACTGTTGGGCCCCCAAAATTGCAAGGGGGCGCAGGCATTGGTTGAACAAACGGCGATTGCGGCGATTTTGCACGTCACGGTGTTGGGTTTCCCCACGGCAACTCGACCGCGATGCGTTGCGTATCGCACCTTGTTGCGCGCGTTCGGGTCAGCGCCGTGCTGCAACAGTAGCCGCACCAGCCCCGGGCGGTTGGCGTTGTTGCGGTCCAACGGTACCCCGCCGGCCACATCCTCCTGGATCAGGAGCACACGCATGGAGCGGGATGGGCTGAGGCCGCATGCATGCATGCCGTTGGGCCGCTAGGTACGCTTCATCTACTGCCCGCCTGCTGCCTCTGGACCGGCAACCCTCAGTCCCTCGCATCAACCAAGCCCAACCTCGCGCATCAACCGCGCTTACCCCCAAGTCCTCAAAGTTGTCGTCTGTGCTGCTGTTGCATATGAGGTGCAGCGCCGTGACCCCGTCGTGGGCCTCCCCCTGTTGGGAGGGATACAAAATGGGTAGAGGTTGCGATAGCAGTGACGAAGATCCCGGTGCAGGCAACATCCCCAACTCCCACATTTTCGCGGGCCCACAGCGCACTCGGCTTCCCGTCCCAATCCCGGCGCCGGGCGCCCGCTCGGAGGGTGGGAGGCAGGCAGGCGAGAGTGCAAGAATGCGGCTTTTGGATTGCGGCAGGCGGCCAGCTCCTTGACTGGCTTTTCTTGCAGCTAGCTTGTATCTAAGAGCTGGTGCCATCAGGCGTGAACGCTATGTGCTGCGTTGGCTCGCCCCTTTAGGGGCACGAGCCGTTCGACTCGGGCACCAAGGTAGCGCAAGTACGAAAGGAGCACTCGCGCAAACAGTTCGTAGAAGTGCGGTTGTCGCCTTCATAACAATACAACGGTTGTTTTTTGCGATGGAGGCACGTAGAAGCGCAGCGTACGCAATAAGCCGGGTCCGCAGAGGCAGCAGTTGGGCCAACCCCGTCACTTATGATAATAAGAAGTGCCCGCGCACCCATATCGTCCTCTTCCACTGCACTGTGCACCCAGCGCACGACTGCTCTCCAGGTCCCCCGCCGGTGGGTGACTAGAGACATGCGCGCGCGTAACATGCGCTTGCGGTAACATCCGCTTGCTGCCACCCGCTTGTTTTGCGCAGGCCCCGGCGGCTCGCCAACTTCTTCGGCGATGCCAGGTGCGCTCGTGACGATCGCGTTTGCCCAGCGAGCGTCCGCCCGACAGCGCGGCTGCTGGGACCTAACTGGGGCTATGACGCGCCCGCCGGCCGCCGCGCCGCCTCGGCCAGCCACTGCGCGCCCTCTTCTGGCGCCGCCTTGACCTGCTCAACCACGGCGCCTGCCCCGGTCCCCCCTTGCCCTCAGGAGTGGCTGGCGCTGAAGGGTTGACCCGGCCCGACCTCGTCGCCGAGCGACCGAGCGTCACGATGGCTTGGTAGCGGCTGTCGGAGAGAGCGGTGCCTGCCCGCTTTCGTTACGTTCAAGTGTGCCAGCACTGCGGAGCGTACGTAGCGTTGCTGGCACAGGCGTGCGGCTGTTGGGCGGAGTGCGGTTGTCCTGCCGTTTCAGGCAGATCGGACGGCCCGTGGGGTGAGGGCACGGAGATTCAGTGTGCCCTAGACCCCTCAAATAGTCTCAGCTACAACCGCATAATGACCGACAGTGTTTGTTTAGTCTGGGTGGCCTCTTTGGGGGGCGAGCCATGCACCCATGCGCAGCTGGGACAGGTTTAGTGCCGACAGGTTCCCCTGTTTTATGCATGAAGTTGCATTCGGGTCTACTTTCTCCGCCGTCGTCCCCGTCTCCCAGTGCTGATGGGCCGCTGGGTTGTGTTTGAAGTAGTCCAGCGCCCTGCCATGCACATATCACCCAAATGAAATAAAGCGCGATTGCAGGCCAACCCGCCCGCTGGTGGCCCGCACCTGGGCAACGGCATTCGGGTCAGCGCCGCGCTGAAGCAGCAGCTCCACGAGCGGCCCGTTGTCACTTCTGAACACGGCGCAATGAAGCGGTGTCAGGCCGCTCTGGGTGGGGCGGGGGCGCAGGCATTCATTACAAGCAAGCAAGCAAGCAAGGCTGTGACATGCAGCTATCTGATAACTTGGTAGGGATACGCACAGCATAGGAGTGCGTGCGCACTCACCAAGCCTGAAACCTCTATGTCGACACCGCAATCCAGCAGTAGCCGCGCCATATCGATGTTTGCCGAGAGTGCAGCTCGCGTGAGTGGCGCCGGGCCGCCCTGCTGGCCGTGGGTCAACAAGGTTGGTTGGGAATAATCAGGTGCGTGCAGACAAGCAGTGCTCGCTGGTTGGGACGCAGTGCTGCAGAGCGCATGGGAACGGTCCAAAGCGGGTGAGTGCCGTACGGCAAGCAAGCAAGCAAGCCGCCAGTGACCTGCCCGTTGTGAGACATATGCCGCCCCAGCATCCGCCACGGCGCCGGCCTCTCGCAGCAACCGTGCCATGTCGTGGTTTTGTTGCTCGATGGCGTACATGAGCGGCGTTCGGAGAGTCGGGCGTGTGCCAAAAGGTTGGCCCAGATCAAGCTGGCGAGCATGAGTTGTATGTATGTATGGGGCAACAGAGGCAGCGACAGGCGGGGGTAGACACGGTTGGACGCGGATGGAGCACATGCATGCATGCTGCCAGCTCTAGTAAGCTCTTGTAAGCTCGTGTCTTGCGTGCAAGGACGTGACGTACCTTGAAGTTCTGCACATTGTGGTTGGCGCGGCCCAGCTTCAGCAGCACCTCCACCACTGCAGTGTGCCCGCCAGCGGCGGCGACCAGCAGTGGCGTCTCCATGACCTAGATGGGGGCGGGCGGGGACGAAGTCATCATCATGCATGGCAGCTATTCGCGATGACGACATGCATGATGATAAATCATGTCCAGCAGCCGGCCGTGGTGTCGCGCCAGCAGGGGCAACACACCGGTACACCTACCCCCGTCCCACTCACCCGGATGTCTCCCTCCACATCGGCGCCCGCCCGCAGCAGCGCCTCCACCATATCTGTACTGCCCACGCTGCATGCACGCACGGTGCAAGGCAGCAGGCAGGAGGTCGTCAAAAGGCTGACGACTCAGACGCTAAACAGCATCATCCACGATCCCAACATGCATGCGCCTCGCTTCCCTGCCTTCCCTCCGCGGATGCCCCCTCGCTCCGCCGCGCCCTCACGCACTAGGCGGCGTAGTGCAGCGGCGTACACAGCTGCGATCCGTCAGCGAGGTTGACCTCCACACCCGCCGCCACCAGCTGCAGCGCCTGCTCCACGTCGCCTTTCATGCACGCTCGGCAGAGGCTTTGCTGGGGGATGGCATGACGTGAAGCGTGGTGCCGCGATGGGAGTGAGCTAATACTATCAGTCACGGGATAAGTACGTACAGCTGCTGGCAGAAGCAGGCATGCGTACACGCCGGGCACCGCACCTCCTGTGGGTTCTGCGGAAACCTGTGCGGGGCCCTTCGCTGCAGCAGAGGCGCCCCGGCTTCCAGTGCCTCCATCAGGGCGTAGTTGGCGCGTAGCAGCTGCCGCTGGTCGGGCCCGGGCAGGGCTGCTCTGCATTCGGGGCACGCCCGCAGCTCCGGCCGGCTGAGGCACACCCGGCACAGCGTGTGGCCGCACGGCAGCAGCAGCGGCCGCCGGGCCGTGGCGTCGTAGCCCTCGTAGCACACCGGGCAGCCCGTCAGCGCCGGCGGCGGGGTGCAGCTTGGCCCGGCGGCCGCTGGGCGGGTCGAGCGGCGGGGGTGCGGTTGAGGGAAACACGTGGCACGGTCGGTGTTTGCTTGCTTGTCCACGAACAGTAACCGCACGGCAAGCAAGCATGACCAAGCAAGCATGCAGCCCAGCAGGGTGCTCACTACTCGCTGTCTGTGCCTCTGCAGCTGCTGCGGTGAGACCCTCAAGAGCAGCTGGGCCCGGTTGCAGTTCCTCCTCCAGCTCTTGCTGCTTGCCCTTGCCCTGCAGCGACAGAGCGGCCACGCCAGCCGCCAGCTCCTCCGCGTCCTGCACGCACGCACGCATGCATGGTGGGTGCCACGATTGACTCGAGCCATTGGGGCAAGGGGCGGAGATGTACCAAGGGGAGTCAGCAGGAGGTGCACATATGCGCAAGTAAAGCAACACCAGGGAAGCTGACGCTATCTCCGCAGCCGTGGCAAGCAGATAGATAGTGGCCCCGCAGCAGCCGTGAGGCAACTGGGTGGCCCTCATCCCTTCCTCGCCCTCCTCGCACCTGCCGTGCCTCCTGCCTGGCCGCCAGCCACCGTGACGCCCCCAGCAGCGCCTCCCTGTGGCTCTGCGGTATGGCCGCCTGGCCTGCTGCGTTGGTGATGCCGCACTCGGCCATGTTGGCCTCCACCAGGGTCAGGTCGTCGGGGCTCAGGGAGGCCAGCAGCGGAAGCGCTGCGTGCCGTGGATGCGGGCGGATGCGGATTATGCATCATATGAGGGAGGGAGCGAGGACGCAGGTCAGGGAATGTTGTAAGGTGGTGGCATGAGACGAGAGGCAGGCGCAGAGCGCAACGGCTAGCTGGCTAGGGGCTGCCACTGCTCACCCGACAAGCCGGCCCGCTCAAAGGCCTCAGCGTACTGCTGCGCCCCGTGCTGCTGCTGCTCCCCCTCCTTCGCAGCAGGCCACAGCCGGTCCGCCTCCGCCAGCAGCAGCTGCAGGCCACTGGGGCCAGGACTGCTGGGGCCATCAGCCGCCGCGTCTTGAGAGGCCGCCCATCCCAAAGAGCCGCCGTCGCTGCCCCCGCCGCTGATGTCGCTGCTGCTGCTGCTGTAGGCGAGCGTGCCGTCCGCCTGCACCTGCACATGCGCCGCCGCCAGCCACCGGACCCGCTGTACCACGGTCTCACGCCCCTCCCCGCCCTTGCCGTCGTCTCCACCCTCCACCAGCAGCACTGCAATGCGGTCCTCTGCACCCACTCCGCACTCCGCCAGCGAGCGCCCCTCCTGCAGCTGCCTGCCGCCGGTCTCGAGCAGCTGGGCGGCCGGGGGCAGTCCCGTGAGCAGGGAGACCTGCGTGCGACAGAGAGAGATATAGAGGGAGGGAGGTGCACGCAGGGGGGCACGTAAGTTCGGATGTATAGATGGCGTTTTAGTTGGATGGACTACCGAGCGCAGCCAGCCCCCCCTCCTGCGCCCAAGCGCCCGCCCCCTGCGCCCCCACCCACCTGCGCCTTGAGGAAGGCGACCGTGTCGGAGGCCGCGGCCGGCACACTGAAGCTCTTGCCGTCGGGTGCTGTGACACTGACTCGGAAGCTGCGCTCCGGCAGCGGTGCCAGCAGCACGAGCGCCTGCTGCCGCTGCCCCTCCTGCCCCTCCTCCTGGCCTTCCCCCTCCTTCCCCGCCTCCTCCTCGCGCCAGGCCAGCAGGTGCGGCTGCCACACGCAGCGGCCCCCCGCCACCTGCACCAGGCAGCAGCCGCGGACCGAGGGGGGCAGCAGCGGCTGCACGGAGGCCTGCAAGGGGGCGGGGCGGCGGGGGCACAATGGACGCATTTGGACAGTGTGGGTACCTGCCCCGCCTGGAGGTGAGCTGCGCCCAGCATCCTTGCCCCAGCCCCACCCCGCCCACCCACCAGCAGCTCAGAGGTGTTGGCCGTGTAATCCAGCCCAGTGGCGACAAGGCGGCAGTCCGCGGTATCGCCAGCACCAGGTATGCCAGCAGCGCTGCTGTCGTCGGCGGCGATGCCCATGAGCCCCCGCACCGCCACGGCCACCTCGGGCGGCGGTGACGTGCTGTCGGCCAGGAGCAGCACCAGCGGCGGGAACCCGATGCCCTGAGGGAGTGCAGATGATCGTAAAAGAGTGGGCATGTAGCTCGCGGGTAGTCCACCCACAATCATACGACAGTCGGACAGGCCCAAGCAAGTAACGCCGTGTGAGTCGCACCTTGCAGCCTTCCGCCTTGCCACTGGCCTCCTCCGCCACCTGCATCTCCACGCCGCCCTCTCCCGTCAACTGCTCCCGCCCCAGCTCCTCGAAGCCCCCATCCGGCGACCGCCTCAGCAGGTAGCGCCGGTGGTCGTCGGGGATGGCCGCAGCCGCACCCGCCAGACTGTCGCCGAGAGCATCCCAGGTCAGGGATGTGGTGAGCATAGCGGAGGGGCTGCTGCCTCCCGCTGCTGCAGCTGCTGCTGTAACATCCACGCTGGCGGCCAGGGTTATCTTGGCAACCGGCTCCCACCCCAGCCGCCAGCCCGAGCCGTGTTGAGGCCTGTAAACGAGGGCCGTCGGTGCCGAGTAGCGGTAGCTGCCGGCTGCCGGTTGGTAGCTGCCGCCGGCGTCCGTGCGCTGCCGCTTGCCGCCGTCGCCGAAATCTCTGCCGCCGTGGCCGTCGCCGGGTCCCCCCCACCCCGGCCACGGCCCGGCGCCGCCCGAGCCGCTGGGGCCAGCCTCCCCTCCACCGTAGCCTTGGCCCCCGCCACCACCACCGGGGTCGGGCCCGCCGCCGCCGCCTGGTCCGCCGCCGCCACCACCATTCGCCACGGGGCCGCAGCCACAGCAGACGCAGCAGACGCAGCAGAAGAAGCCCCTCTCCCGGCCCCCGCCGCACTTAGCACACGCTAACGAGCAGTGGTTGGCAAGCAGGTCCTGCGCGGGGCCAGGACAGCACGGCGGGCTGAAAGGCATGTGGCCTGCCAGCAACCCATCCGTCGTTCGCACAACTTGCAGCCGCGAGCCTCCTCCCCAATCAAGCGGACCACTCGCCTCCCCCCTGCCCACCTGGTACAGCTGCTGCGCGCCGGTGAGCAGCCTGCGGCGGTGCCCAATCAGCACGTTTGTGTATCCGTACTCGTTCACAACCATGCGCTCCGCGTTCATCACCGCGTCCACATCACCCAGGCTGGCCTCGCAGAAGCCCTCGAGCGTCTCCAGCACTGTACGTAGGGGTGAGCTGGGCGTGTGGTGTGGATAGCGAAAGGCACGGCAGGTAGCGCCAGAGAACATCCGCGAGCCGCAAGCTCGTGCACCCACCCGTGTAGCCGGCTCGTTTAAACGCCTCAGCATACGTCTCCCATTGCAAGGCAGGAATGAAGACGAACGACTCGATCCAAGCCTGCACGCTGGCCGGGAAGCGCCCGGCCATCTCCGCTACCCTCCGCCGCTTGAGTGGCTGCGCCTGCCCACCGCTCGCCTGTTGCTGCACGCCGGGGTCCTGCTGCCGCCCCTGCTGCTGCGCTTCTCTGCTGCTACCGCTGCCACACTCACTCCATCCTCTTGGACCGCTGGGCCCGGCGTCGCTGGGGCCAGCTCCACCACCGTGTGCAGCAGCTTGATTGCGGGGCCCGCTTGCTGCGGCCGCCTGCTGCCCCTGGGCCAGGCCCTGGACCGCAAGCGCGCCTGCTTGCTCAAGGCGGAAGTCCAGCTGCTGCACTGCTGTCATCTGCCGCTTGAGTGGCTGCGCCTGCTGCCCGCCGCGCGGCGGCTCTGTGCTGCCCGGCTGTCCTTGCGCGCTCCGGCTGCCGCCGCTGCCCCATCCCGGCACCAAACCGAGGGGGCCGCCTTCGTTGCTGAGGTCCGCACCACTGCCCGAGGTGGCAGCACGCGGGTAAGGGGCCGCCCCACCGTTCTGCCCCAGCGGCGGTCCCTGGCCGGCCTGAGAGTCAAGGCTACATGTAACGTACGTCGGCAGGGCTTGTAGGGCTTGCTGACTACTGCTCCCCGCAGCCAGCAAGGTGCCGGGCGGTGCCGGCCGCGAGTTGTTGCCAGCAGCCCAACCGCCAGAGGCCCCGCCGATGTTGGCCCTGCCGGCCGTGCCCATAGCACCAGCTGGGGAGCCGGACGCCGGCGCGGCGCCTGCTGTGCTCCACCCATCTCCCAGCGCCAAGCTAGGACCGACCGCTCCTAGCGGCGCCGGCGCAATGGCGCCCATGCCACCACTGGAAGCTGCCAGCACGCCGCCGGGCCCTGCCACGACGACGTTCGGCAGCGGCAGGCGCTGCACGGCGCCCGCCGGCGCCGCTGTCCCCGCAGCGGCACTGCCCGCGGACGGCGACAGGATGTCCCAGAGCCACGCATCATCCGGTGTGCCATGGTGGGCGCCTGGCGACAGTATGGGCATTTGCGGCACCCCGGCGGGTACGTCGATGGACGGCGCTGGCGGCGGCTGAGCATTGCCGGGCGATTGCATGCGCAGCAGCGCGGCCCCCTGTTCGGCGACGGGTGTGGCGCCGGCGGCAGCCACCACGGCAGGGCCCGCATCGCCCAGCTGCCATGTGCCGCCACGGCCGAAGTCAGTGCCTCCTCCTGCCAGTGCGTGCGGCACTGCTGCCGCCTCGGGAGCAGCTGCCAAGGCCTGAGCAGCGGTATCCACGTCTTGCCCCGCTGCCGGCGGCTGCTCCTGCGCCGCCTGCAGCGCTGCCACTGGCCAGGCTGTCGGCGGCTGCTCCTGCGCCGCCTGCAGCGCTGCCACTGGCCAGGCTGCCGGCGGCTGCTCCTGCGCCG
>BDDC01001499.1:5818-20721 GCA_001662425.1 Chlamydomonas sphaeroides
TACCGAGGGCGGGGTTCCTCGAAAAACCCCTCCGCTGACTCTGGGCTCCGTGGCCTCTGCGAAGTCAATACCATGGGCTGACTTTGACGGCCATCAAGGCACACAAGTCAACCGGTCGGCCGACATTGGTCCACATAAGATACGAGCCCTGCCTGTAATGACCCGTCTTTCCGAGACCGCAATCGGGGTGTTCCCAATGACACTCCCAGTGGCTCGGCAACCTGCAGCGGGCTACGGAGGGCATGGGTTCACCAGGGTGTGCGCCTTGACTGCCCTCTCAACCAGCGCTCTTTGCGCCAGAATCTCGACCGCAACCGCCGCCGCCCAGCTAGTCAGCCAGGCAGGGCCAGGGCAGGGCCCGCCCTCGCTGCCAACTCAGCCCGCTACACCGCTTGGCGCCGCCAAAGGCCGACCCCGGCCGCGTACCGCGGCCGCCGCCCAGCTTGCCGCTGCCGCTCGCCACGGGGCGAAAGTGGCGGCGGCCGCACTGCTGTCAGCGGAGGGCCCGCCCCGGCCCCCGCCTTCAGAGCTCCGGCGGCCGCTGCCCCTGCCGCCGCCACCGCATGGCCCAGGCCCTCATACTTCAGAAGACCAGCGTGTAAGTCATTGGAGGGTACCTGAGACAACCTAGGCCCTTCAGCGCCGCCATCGCCACCTTCACAATAGGCTACACATGTGGGTGTATTGGGTGCTTGGAGTCGCACACTTTACGTGTGCACCGTCAAGAGGTTGGCAATCCTGACGTTATCAATACTTGACATTTGACACCTAGCCGGACGTGTTCATCCTTCCCTATCCTTCCTTACCGTTGCCTATGCGGCATGGGGACTGGGCGAGCTGTGAACCGTCCATGTGGGTATGGCACTTGCCGCCCCCAACCCCCGCCCCATGCACTCCAACAGTTTGATCGTGGTGCTGGATGGTGCGCATGCCTTGGGGATGGGCGGCGTGCAGCGGACTGCCAACGCCAGTGATGGCCACAGCGCAGGGCGTACGTAACGCACTGAGGGCCCGGGAGCAGGAGCAGCCACAAGTAGGAGGCCTCCTGGCCACGAGCACTGGCGCGTACCCGAGGAGGCAGGGGCGGCAGCATGCTGCGCAGCCTCCCGTACTGCGCAGCCTCCTCTGCTGCGTACTAACGTGGCAGGGCTGCAGCTTGGCGCGTGGGGGCGCGCAGCCAACATGGGAGGCGCGCCTGGGGCGCCACACTGGTACCGGCCCCCGGCCGCGGTCCGGGTCAAGCACCTTGGCCGACGGTCGACTCCGCAGCACGAACACTGTCAGCTACCCGGGGGAGGTGGCCCGGGGCCAGCGCGCCTATGGCACCCGCCGCAGCGCACCCGCCTCAAGCAGCGCCACCCACGGTCGGATGCCCAACACCGGGGCTCGCCCCGGCGGCTCCAGCTCCGGCAACGCCCGGCGACGACAGGAACGCTGGTCGTGTGCGCCGCCGACGTCACGGCTGGGTTGGCCCTGGGCCTCCAGCGACCGCGACGTACCCGGTTGAGGCCCCGGCCCCGGTTCCGCCGCAGCTTGCGCCTGCGTCATGCGCGAACCCGCTCAACTGCAGGCGGGGCGGGGCCTGGGGAGGCCACCCACAGCCTCCGCAACTGCTCCTACCGCTCAGTGCCTGCATCTTACAGGGGCTGGGCCCACCAACTGGTGAGTTGCCAAGGCAGGCTGGCGGCGACTGGCGCGGGCCCAGATGTCTCGGGCCCAGGCAACGTGCGGGTCCAGGCCTGGCTCGGCCGAGGCCGCGCCAGGTGGGCGTCGGGCACACGCAGGACTCGCGGCAGCGGCGGATGGTGCATGTGCTTCCCCCAAGCAGTACCTGCACGCAGCCCGGGCCAGCTGCCAGGCGCGAACGCCCTGTCGGCGACTGGGGGTGTCGGTGAGTCTGGGCGTCCGGACACCAAAGCGGCCGGCTGCGCCCAGGCCACGACGGCTGCTTCTAACCCTTCAATAAGCGCTTGGGCGCTGTCAGCTGTCATTAGGAAATGTTGTTCACAGCTGCGCTTCCGGCATCGTCGCAGCAACTTGTGGGACCTTCGTAAGAGTGTAATTCATTTAGCGACCAACAGTATGCTGTTGTATTGTTGCCATCTGGGCATAACAAGTAAGGCCTAGAGCTTTTGCTTGCATCGGAAGGAAAAAGCTTCCATTGCTTCGCGGGGCCATTCCAGCTCACAGACGCGCTCTTCAGGCGCATACCTCTGTTGTGGCGCATAATTGCGCTAGAAAGTTTGCTTCTTCTGCCCGATAGGGGTCGGCGGCTGCGGCATCGCAAGCAGCCTGCACGCCAGCTCTGCTGACGGCGACTGCGATGTACACAATCCAGGCCCCTCCGGGGCACCCTGGCCAGCCGGCCGCGCTGATCGCGTCCGCGTTCGGTGACAAGCAGCTCACGATTGATGCTCCTGACCCGGACCTGTCGGTGAGCGCACGCCTGGTCTTGAGCTACCGCATGTGGGCTACAACTGCTCGAGCCACATCTGCTTCACACAGCCAACTACGCTTGCACACGTACACACATCCCTCTCCCGACCCTTTGCCGACGCCAGGCACCCGTGCTGAAGGCGGGCGACCACACCGCCCACGGCACGAACGCCATCATCCGCTATGGTACGAGCAGCTCATTTATGCAGCCGCTCGAGCAGCTCGCTGGGGGGCGCCTGTCCATTGTTTGGGGAGTGCAAGGGATTGGGGTGCAAGGGATGGGGGCATCGGCCGTCCGTCCGCCCAGCGGCACCCAGCTCCTCTTGACCGCCCTCTTCTCTGCCGCCACCCCATCCCGCCGCTCCTTAAGTGGCGAGCCACAGCGCCGACGCCCTGTACCCGGAGGACCTCAAGGTGCGCAGGGGCCCGGCCCTCAACAGCACGGGTTCACGGGGCTCGCAGTGCTGCGGTACGCGTTTTCCACCCAGCCCAGCCCACCCAGCGTGGACCAGCCCGGCCCGCTACCGCTGCCAGTGATGCGCATTGCGCGCTTCACACTGCGCCATCGGTGACCACACATCGCGACCGCGAAGCACCTCTGCGCCTCTACCGCTGCGCCCTGATCGCGCGGCTGTGCTGTGCTATGCTGCACGTGCCGCGCTTGCCTGACGTGGCGCCACTGGGACCCGCCGTCCCCCCGCAGGCCGCCATCGATAAGTGGGTGGACCTGGCCGCGACCTGCGAGGCGGCGGCTCTGGCCTGGGTGGAGCCCTTTGCGGCCAAGGCCGATGACGCGGTGCGTAAGGGCCCAAGGGCCTGGCTGCGGCCGCGAGGGTCGGGACACAGGGAAGGTAGAGCAGAGGGCCCCATTTGGCTGCGAAGGCGCGGTGCCGTGGGGGCCCTAGGGCCATGGCTGGAGCCTCACGCCGCTGGGTGTGAGCACAGGGGCCGGGCCCGGCCGGGCCCGGCGGGGCCCCGACCCCGCCGCGGCTGGTGATGGCCGCGTACCCCCACGTTGGATGCGCTGTGTCGGAGCAGGCTGGGCCGTCCTGGGGCGAGGGCAGTCCTCGGCGCGGACTGCGTTGCTTGGTGGCGCGCTGCATCCGCAATGCGCCGCGCCCACATGCTGCTTGCACCGCGCCGCGCCCGCAGGCCCGCGCCGCAGCCCGCTTGGACGTGACCACGGCTCTGGAGCAGCTCAAAGTGGACCTGGTCGGCGGGCGCAGCTTCCTGGTGCGTGCGCTTCGTCGTCATACAGCCGCTGCCGTACGACCGCTGCCGTACGATCGATGCAGGACATGCGCGGCGCTCACGTCTCGCGCACCCTACGGCACGGGGCCGAGGGACGGGGGCAGCCCGCAGCCCAGCCTGCAAGGCGGGCTCTCGGGCACAGCCTTCGCTTTCCTGGTGCAGCCTTCGCTCTCCAGCCCGCCCAAGCGCGCCACGGGCCATGCTCCGCCCCCGCGCCACTGCGCTGCGTACGCGCCGTGACGGCGACCCTTCCGCCCTCCCCGCTGCCAGGTCGGCGACGCCGCCACCCTGGCGGATGTTGCGATGGCTGCGGCGCTGTCGCCCCTGTTCGAGGGCGTGCTGGGCAAGGCCGCGCAGGTGGGTCGGACCATGCAGAAGCTGGCCGCGTAGCTGCCCGGGGTACTGCACTCCTAGCCGGTTGTGAGATGGGATCAGTGTCAACGCGCAGCGAAGGATGCTGTGCTTCCGGGCGGTGGTGGGCGGCCGCACATGTGGGCTGTGCCCTGGGTTACATGCCAGGCGCCATGCGGCCAGCCAGCCGAGAGGTCTTGAGCTCGCGACCGCTGCTCGCCACACAACGCACCTAACCGCTCCCTGCAGGGCCACTATGCGCCTGTGGTGGAGTGGCTGGGCCGCTGCCGGGCGCTGCCGCAGTTTGAGAAGGCGCTGGGTGAGGCCTGGGCGCTGATTGGGGGCCAGGGCATGGCTGGGATCGGCCCTCTTGGGGCAGCGCATGTCCAAGCGGCGGGCCATCTCAAAGGGGGGCACCGCAGAAACGGTCTGGGGCGCCTCTGGGGGACAAGAGACTGTGGATTAGCGGCGGCGGCTGATGACGGAGGCGTGGAAGGGGCGCAGTGTAGACGCGGCGCTGGGTTGGCAGGCCGCTGCAAGGGCCAGGACCGGGTGCTAGTCGATGGGCACTGCTGCGGGCGCCGGGAGGCGGCTGCGCGGTCGTGGGCTGCCACTGCAGCGGCCCACTCCGCCGGTGGCGGCTCTCCTGCCCCAGCTGAGCCCACCGTCCCTGGCTGCCCCTGGCTCGGCGGGGCCCTGCCCCCCCCCCTGCTCCCGCCTGCGCCCCCTTGCCACGTCAGGCTCGCTGGGCCTGTGCGCCGCGGAGGGCGAGTGGCAGGAGCAGGCCAAGAAGGAGGCTGCGGCGGGCGGCAAGAAGAAGAAGGGCAAGGTGGGGCTGCTGCATGACCTGGCTGGGCTCACGGGTTGGCTGGTGGGGTGCCGTGGCACAGCCGGCGGCGTCGCATCGCGTCGCGTCGCTTCGCATCTAGCGAAGGCATTACGTTTGAAGCCGGACACCATACCAGTGTGGCGATCACGAAGCGCGGCCGACGCGGTTTGCCTTCGCTGCCCACCCACCCCACCCCGCTCCGTTGTGGCGCAGGGCGGCGCCAAGGAGGGCGGCGAGGGCGACAGCTCCTCCTCGGCGCCCGCCACCCCCGCCGCCCCCACCGAGCTGGACCCGGAGAAGGCCGCCAAGAAGGTGCGGCATGCATTCATACACGGCAGATTGATGACTGTGCCACGTAGTCTTTGTACCACTATCTATATGTATCGTTGTATGGAACAAGTCAAACGTTTGCGAAGGAGGCGGACCCGGAGAAAGCCGCCGAAAGGGCGCGCGCTGGCGCGTGATGCGATATAACCAACTGCCGTTCCCCAACCTCTTGAGTATTGCATGGGTATTGCATGGGTATTGCATGGGTATGGCATGGGTATGGCATGGGTATGCGGGTGGGCAGTGGGTAATTCTGCGGCGGTAACACTGTCGCAGCATGTCGACCCGCGGCCGTCGGCAGGATGGGCCCAGTTCCGAGCTGCCTCCGTCCTTGACCTTCACTCCACAGCCGGGGCTGCTTGCTTCTGTATGCATTGCCTGCCTCTGTAATCAGCTGTAATTAGCTGTAACGCCTTTCATTATTCTGAACAGAAGCCCCAAACCAGCCGTAGCCTGACGCTGACTTGGGCGCCGCCCCGGCCGACCCGCGCAGGCGGCCAAGGACGCTGAGAAGGCGGCCAAGCTGGCGAAGTTCGCTGCCAAGAAGGCGGCCGAGGACGCGGCCAAGGCGGCCAAGCCCGAGGGCGCGGGGGAGGACAAGAAGGCCAAGGAGAAGGCGGAGGCGGAGGCCAAGAAGGTGGGGGGCGGGGGTGGGGAAGGGCGCTGAGGACGGGCAGGTGGCGTGAGGATCGGGAGGGGCTGGGGAGCGCCCGGCGAGTGGCCGGGGAGGACGTCGATGCAAGTGCGGCGAGGCAGCTCGCCAGCGGCTCGGGCTCGAAGACGTCGGGATGTAGGCCTGGGGCCCAGGACGGACACAGTGGGAGATGGCCTGGAGCCGTGTTCCCGGCCGCTGCCCCGATGCCCGCAGAAAGCCGACGCGGAGGAGGCTGCGGCGCTCATTGCGGCCGCCAAGTCCACGCCCACGGGCGAGAAGAAGTCGGTCGAGGGCGGCATGTACAAGGCCTACCACCCCAAGATGGTGGAGGCGGCCTGGTGAGCGGTGGTGTCGCGTGTGCTATGGGTCGACAGCACCTGTCGGTTGCGCTGCGCTGCCGACGTTGCTGATTGCATCCGGCGTTGTAGGCTGCTGTGACGCAGTCTACATGCCGAACAGTACCGCATCTTATGCGACGCCTAGCGTTTTCATTCACCGGTTTCTTAGTCCTGCTGGACTGCCCGACATCGAGCGGTCACGTCTGACGCTGTGTGTTCCAACATCACGCAACTCCACCACCTTGGCGTCCTCGCAGGTACGAGTGGTGGGAGCAGTGCGGCTTCTTTAAGCCCGACCCCACCTCCACCAAGCCGCCCTTCGTCATCGTCATCCCGCCGCCCAACGTCACGGGCGCGCTGCACATTGGCCACGCGCTCACCAACTCGGTGCAGGTGCGGCCGGGCGCAGCGGACATAGGCGAGGCACCTCCTCCCGCCCGACCGCCTGCACGCCCGCCCGCCCGCCCGCCTACGCCGCCCCATGGCCTCGCTGCCTTTATTGCCCCTCTGTCTCCTCCCTTACCCTCCCGCCGTCCTCCTCCTCCCCTCCCATCGGTCCCCAACCCCAGGACACAATCACCCGCTGGCGCCGCATGAGCGGCTACAACACCGTGTGGGTGCCCGGCACCGACCACGCGGGCATCGCCACGCAGGTACATTGATAGCATTATTTTGATCATGCGCATCACGTGTAGCATGTACAGAGCATCTGGCGTATGCAAGCTGTGGGTGACCGGCACGGGGGCTGGTGCGGCTGGTGCTATACGGCAAGGCACCATGCAGGGGCAGAGCCGCGTGCTGCGCCTTGGGGGCTACGGCCCAGCCCAGCGCCGGGACGGGCATGCGGGCTGAGCGGGGCTGCGAGCGTTTAGGCCGAACAGACGCTCAAGCCATGCCCCCGTTTCTCCCTTGCTTCCTGTTAGACGGTGGTGGAGAAGAAGCTGCAGCGCGAGAAGAAGGTCACCCGCCACGACCTGGGTGCGCAGGGGAAGGGGGCGGGAGGGGAGAGGTGGGAAGAGGCGGGGAGAGGACGCGCTGGGTTCGTGCCCAGGCTCCGCCTGCCGTGGGGACCTTACCCGCAACGACCTGGATGCTTATGGGGAGGGGGGGAGAGGGAGGAGTGAAGCGAGAGCGCGGCAGGAAGAGATGGGGAAAACTGGGCGCGGCCTGCAGGGTCAGCTCCCAGCCTCCGCCAGCCGTTGGAAAGTCTGGGGCCTGCCACAGTGGCCTGTGCAAAGGAGTAGCCGAGGCGGCGGCAGGAGACGCCCTCTTGCGACCCCCCTCCTCTTGCCAATTGTTTCCCCTCCCGCCCCTCCCCCCTCCCCCTTCCCCAGGCCGCGAGGCCTTCCTGGGCGAGGTGTGGCAGTGGGTGGACCAGTACGGCCACCGCATCCACGACCAGCTGCGCCGCCTGGGCAGCTCCGTAGACTGGAGCAGGAGCGTGTTCACGATGGACGAGAAGCTCAGCGTGAGTGGAGTAATGGGCGGAGCATGCACACTTCCCACACATACCTGCACCCACACCCATCTCCGCCCATGTGTCGGGGCGGCGCGCGCGCTGGCGCGTCGCCTGCCAGTCTGTGGCGTTGGGGCAAGCCTGCTCGGGGGGCGCCTGTGCTGGCCGCGACCACATTCTCCGGCGATGTGCCCCCTCCCGACCCCACCTGCCCCCTGCGCCTCCCGACCCTCCCCTCGCAGCGCGCCGTGAAGGAGGCCTTTGTGCGCATGTATGAGGGCGGCTGCATCTACCGCGACAACCGCCTGGTCAACTGGTGCTGCAAGCTCAAGACGGCGGTGAGCGACATCGAGGTCGACTACATCGACATCCCCAAGGTGAGGGGCGCAGCTTCGTTCCGTGAGGACTTGCGTTGGTCCGTTACTTCCCATGCGCTGTGTTGCTACGCGCCGGAGCACAGGCCCAACTTGCTGCCCGCGCCCGCGCCCGCACTCGCCGATCGTAAACGCGCCCAGCTCTTCCTATGCGCTTTCGCTATACCCCCGGGAGTACGCCAATCCATGCTTGGTCGCGCTCCCCTCGCAGCGCACGCTCATGAACGTGCCCGGCTACAGCGAGCCGGTGGAGTTCGGCGTGCTCACCTCGTTCGCGTACCCGCTGGAGGACGGCAGCGGCGAGGTGGTGGTGGCCACCACCCGCCCCGAGACCATGCTGGGCGACACGGCGGTGGCGGTGCACCCCGAGGACGCGCGGTGAGCTGAGGGGGCAGAAGCGGCGGGAGGGCGCTACTGCATGGTTGCCCTGCACCGCAACGGCGTCAAGCAGCATTCGTTGTGTGCGGTCGAGCCACTGGTCAGCGCACCCCGACGCCTGGTGCACACCTCCCCACCTGCCACCCCGCGCCACCTCCCCACCTCCCTTCCTCTCTGCCCCTCCCTCCCTCCCTCCCTCCCAGCTACACGGCCATGCACGGCAAGTTCGTGATCCACCCCGTCAGCAACCGCCGCATCCCCATCATTTGCGATGCCGAGCTGGTGGACATGGCCTTCGGCACGGGAGCCGTCAAGGTGGGCCGCGCGCGGCGTGGGGGCGGGCGCGTGCTGTGCTTTCTCCGTGCTGTGCTTTCTCCGTGCTGTGCTTTCTCCGTGCTGTGCTTTATCCGCACCGCTGTGGCGCTGGCTAGGGCTCCTGACTGCGCAGGCCGTGGGGTGGGGGCCGGGGGCTGCAGCGCGGCTGCGGCACGCGGAGGCTACCGGCCTGGGGCCCCCCTGCCCTGCGCTGTGCTCGTGAGCGCATGCATGACCATGCCCCGACCTGCGCCCGCCCTCTTTCCCCACCAGGTCACACCCGCGCACGACCCCAACGACTTCACCACCGGCAAGCGCCACTCGCTGGAGTTCATCAACATCTTTGACGACAACGGCCTCATCAACGCGCAGGGCGGGCCCTTCGTGGGACAGCCGCGCTTCCAGGTGCGCCGCGGCGTGGCGGGGGCTCGGGGCCAACGCAAACAAGGCGCTAGCGACATGCACACCGTTGCCGTCCCTCCCCGACTCCCTTCCTTCCTCCCTTTCTTCTTCCCCATCCTCCTTCCCGAAAGGCCCGCATCACGGTGGTGGACTTCCTGCGCGAGAAGGGCCTGTTCCGCGGCACCACCGACAACCCCATGCGCCTGGGGCTGTGCAGCCGCTCCAAGGTGGGCCAGGCGGTACCGGTACAGGCCATCAGTGATGATGCGTAACCAGCATGAGTAATCAATAATAGCTCGGCGCCCATGGACGGCGCGCACGTGCACCCTTGGCCGTGCGGAAGCTGGCGGCAGTGCAGCGCTCGGCGCCTGCCCCTTGCGCCCAAGCGAGGCCGCGCGAGGAGGAGCAGGCGTTGCCCGCGCTGCCTGCGCGCACACCCACACCCGCGACCCCGCCTGCGCCAGCATCCCTTCCACCGCGCCCTCCCCCGCGCCGCCACGCAGGACGTGATCGAGCCGGTGCTCAAGCCGCAGTGGTGGGTGTCGTGCAAGGACATGGCCGCAGCCTCGTGCCAGGCGGTGCGCGATGGCACGCTGCAGATCATCCCCAAGGTGAGCCCGCCGCCGCCGCCACTCGCCGCGGCCGGGTTGCGCGCTGTGTGGTCCAGCACATCCATGCACCCCTCGTTGGGCTCGTTTGCGCCCCTGGCCCGAGCCCTATGCTGCGGCAGCAGCGTGCGCAACAGCAGCAGCGGCGCCCTCAGCAGCAGCGTCCGTTGGCGTGCCGGGTTGGGACGGCTGCCCCCTTCTGCGCCTCTCGTTTGGCCACCTCAGCCGCGTGTCCTCCTCCCCGTGCAAGTGCTGTTGGGTTGCGCGGGCACGATAGGAAAGGGCCGGGGCCTCTGGCGTGGTACAACGCGCACGTGTAACAGTACGTTTTACCCCCTGGTGCTTCATCCCCGTGCAGGACTTCGAGGCGACCTGGTTCCGCTGGTTGGAGAACATCCGTGACTGGTGCATCAGCCGGCAGCTGTGGTGGGGCCACCGCATCCCCGCCTACTACGTCATGTTCGAGGGTGAGGGCGGCGCAGGGAAGACTTCTACATGCACACCGGGGAGGCCCATGAACATCCGCACAGAGCGCGGCGGGCTTGCCCCTCGCTTCCCTCGCCTCCCTCGCCTCCTGTGCCTCCCGTGCCTGCAATGGCCTGCGGTCGCCTGCGATCCCTGCTCACCCTTCCCGTCCCCGTATCCCTGGCGTCCCCCAGGCGAGGACGCCAAGGCCAGCGGCTCCCCGGGCATGCCGTCCGAGGACATGGGCCGCTGGGTGGTGGGGCGCACGCCCGAGGAGGCGCAGGCGGCGGCCGAGGCCAAGCACCCGGGCAAGGCGCTGCGGCTGGTGCAGGACGAGGACGTGCTGGACACCTGGTGAGGGCGCGGCGTCCTAGTAATCCTAGCATGACTGCCTTCGTTGCATGGCAGTGGTTGTTAGCATGGTGGACATTGGGAACAAGAACCGCGGGGTGAGGGACTGCCCCGCATCAGCCTTGCTCTCCCACCCTTTGCTCCACACTGCCACGCTCCGGTCCCCTCCCACCCGCCCAGGTTCTCGTCCGGCCTGTTCCCCTTCTCCGTGTTCGGGTGGCCCGACAAGACCGTGGACCTCAACGCCTTCTACCCCACCAGGTGCGGGCAGTGAAGCAGCCCTGCGGTGCGGTGCGGTGTTAGGAGCCGCACGTTGCGGAGGCGTGGATGCATCAGGCCGCGATGCGGAACGGCAGCAAGTCGCACGGACCGGCCGGTTGCGCCCGGCCGCAATGCTCCAACCCGCTCCTCCCTCCCTTGCACTTGGATCCCCTCCCCGCCCCCCACCCCCAGCCTGCTGGAGACGGGCCACGACATCCTGTTCTTCTGGGTGGCGCGCATGGTCATGATGGGCATCCAGCTCACGGGTGAGCGTCGCAGCTTCACGTGGTGCCGGCGAGTGCCCTCTTCTGCGGGTGTAGGGGATGTGGGGTGGGGTTGTACGCCACCATGTAACCCCCGCTCACCAGCGCGGGTCCGTGTGCCGCACCACCACCCTCACTGCCACCCTACCCGGCCCCTGCCGCCCGCAGGCCAGGTGCCGTTCAAGCAGGTCTACCTGCACGCCATGGTCCGCGACGCGCACGGCCGCAAGATGAGCAAGTCGCTGGGCAACGTGATTGACCCGCTGCACGTCATCGAGGGCATCAGCCTGCAGGTGCGGACAGCGCGATGCCGTAGCATTGCTATTGTGAAATGCTCTACACATTTGTCGTAAAGATGTGGTCGACCCGCTGCACGCCATTGAGAGCATCAGTCTGCCTGACTCTACGAAGTGCTGCTTCAGGGCCGTGGCCGCACGACGCTCGGGGCCCCCCGCCCTGTCCCCAGGGCTGGCCCGCCCAACCCTCCTGCTACCCACTCCGTTCCCCGCCCCCCTCCCCTCCTGCGTCAGGGCCTGCACGGCACGCTGGAGGGCGGAAACCTGGACCCCAAGGTGCGGCGGCCGTTGTGTGTAGTTGAAACATGCCACGTAACATATGTGGTACAACAAACGCATACATGTCATGTAACGGACGTGTTTGAGTATCTTACATACCATGAACATAGTGGCAACCTGGACCCCAGGGTGCGGCGGCCGCGCGCTGCTGGTGCAATGACTGCACCCTTGCTGGTTATTACAGCAACAGCAGCCGGGTCAAGGTGCCGGCTCCGGCGTCGCCCGAGCGTGTCAGGGCACCCATCAACTGCATGACGTGTGCGACTGCGCCTGCGTGCTCGCTGACACGCACGCCGCGGCCGGCCGGCCCCCTGCCCGCCCTCCGCAGGAGATTGAGCGCGCTAAGTCGGGGCAGAAGGCGGACTTCCCGGACGGCATCGAGGAGTGCGGCACGGACGCGCTGCGGTTCGCGCTGGTGGCCTACACCGCGCAGGTGGGCGGCGGCGAGCGGTCCACTCGTGTGTTGTGGGGAGGAGGGCATGCGCAGGGGTCGTGGGTGGTGTACCTGGCGCGTGCCGGGAGCGGAAGGCGCGCAGCCATGGAGTGAGCCTAGCGACGGAGCGCTTGCCCGCCCGTACCCCTCGCCTCCCCTGCGCCAAATTAGCCTTGCGACCCCGGCCGCGTCCTTGCCGCCCAGCTACCACAATCCCCTGCGCCCCACCACCCACATGAGCACACGCGTGTTGCTTGATTCCTTTCCTGATCAATGCACACACGTCGTGCTTACTATATGTTACCTATTTCGGAACACACGCAGGCGCGCGACATCAACCTGGACATCAAGCGCGTGGTGGCGTACCGCCACTGGTGCAACAAGCTGTGGAACGCCATCAAGTTCGCCATGATGAACCTGCCGCAGGTGGGGTCGGGGCTGGGCAGGGGCGGGAGGGGGCTGCTGGAGGGGCGCGGGCATGAAATGGGTACGTGGTTGCGAGAGCAGTGACAAAGGCTGGAGGGGGAGATGTTGGTGGCATTGCTGCCGTGCAACTGCCGTGGGGAACGCGCAAATGGGTTGGCACCGTCTGCAGCGCCCCCCGTGTCGAGGCCCGCCGCCGATCCCGATCCCTGGCGTGCCGCTGTCCTGCCACCTTCGTTCTCTGGCCCGCTCCCCCGATGCTCCCCCAAAGAGCCAGCGCGCTCGCCACTCCAACACTGCACCTCCCTCCCCTTCTTCCCCACCGCCCGCCTGCCTGGCACACGCAGGGCTTCCAGCCGCCCGTGACGCTGGAGGCGGCCTCGTGCCCGCCGGCGTGCCGCTGGATCCTGTCGCGCCTCAACAACGCCATCAGCACCATCGTGCAGGTGCGGGCGGCGGCCAGGCTGTGTGCGCTTGTCCTACCAGCGGCGTCGCTCCACGTCCTCTCCTGTCGCCTCCACAAACCCCAAACCTTCCCCAACCCTGGGCCCCCGACCCCCTCAGGCCATGGAGGCGTACGACTTCTCGACCGCCACGCAGCGCGTGTACGCGTTGTGGCAGAACGAGCTGTGCGATGTGTTCATAGAGGTCATGAAGCCCGTCATGGCATTTGACGACAGCAAGGTGCGATAATGTGTTCCACGTGCGCCTTACATGATGACACGTAAGATGTGACATGACATGATAACGCTTGCGATGTGTTCATCGAGGTCATGAAGCGCCGTCATGGCCTGTGGCACCAGGCAGGGCCCCTGCCGTCGTGGAGGCAACGAGGCCCACGGTGTCTGTGAAACCCTGTCCTCAGCTCAAGCTGTGTCCGCAGTCCCGGTTGCTCCCTTCCATTGCCCTCTGGCGCTGACAATCCCGCTCATCCTCCCGACGCCTCGCCTCCCCTCCCGCCCTGCAGCCCGAGCTGGCGGCCGCCAAGCAGCGCACGCGCGAGACGCTGTGGACGTGCCTGGACGCGGGGCTGCGGCTGCTGCACCCCTTCATGCCCTTCGTGACGGAGGAGCTGTGGCAGCGCCTGCCGCGCCACGCCGACATGGTGCGAGCGAGCGGGGGAGGCGGGGCGTGGGCGCCCCTGGCCGCGGGCACAGCCCGCGCAGCCTTGTCCCGTGCGCATGTGTGTGTCGCGACACACGGTCTACAGTGGTGGACAATCTCGCCTGGCCGCATCGCCGAGGGCAGCTGGGCGCATGGCGCAACAGATTGTTGTGCCAAGGTGCTGCTCCAGGCGGTCGGGGCCGCGCCACCAACCGTGCTTCGCTGCCCCACCCAACTGCACATGCCCCCCTGCCGTGCCTCGCTCGCGTCCCAACCCCCAGGCCTCGTACCCCTCGATCATGCTCACGCCCTACCCCAGCCCGCTGCCGGCCTGGGACGACCCCGCCGCGGAGCGCTCCATGGAGGCCGCGCTGGCGGCCGTCACCGCCGCGCGCAAGCTGCGCAACGACTATGGCATCACCAAGCAGAAGCCGCACCTCTACCTGTCCGTCAGCGACGCGGGTGCGCAGCCAGGTCGTGCGGATGTATGTGTCCATTGCCAATTCGTATGTGTGACGTATGCTTAATAAGATTCGCAACCAGCGCAACGACCCCAGGACCGCGGCTGCTTGTAGCAAGCCTGCAACCCAAGCAAAGAGTCCACGAGTCGCCTCGCATCCCCATCCTCAGCAGCACCTGCACCTGCACCTGGCCGTCGGCGGCGCGGCTGGTCGCGGCCGACGTCACCGCCTTACCCCCTCATCCCACCGCCCTCCCGCCCGCCCCCTCACACCGCCCACCCGGCCACCACCTACAACCGCTCACGCACCCGCGCGCCCCCTGCCATCCCGCAGACAAGGCCGAGGCACTGCGGTCGATGTCGCTGGAGGTGGCCACGCTGTCGTCGTCGTGCGACGTGACACTGCTGGCGGCGGGCGAGGCGGCGCCGCTGGGCTGCAGCGTGGCCATCGTGGACGAGGCCGTCACGGTGGGTGTGGGCAGGGGGCTCCTGTTGCGTGCACGTGTGGAGATGTCTGTGTTGCACACCGGTACATGTCTGCGTGTGCGTGTATGCGTGAGGCTGCGGCTGAGGGGTGCTGCAATCAGGGAAGGGAACATGGTGGTGGTGGTGGCGGCGGGCCGCTGCCCCGCGGCGTGCTCGGGAGGGGCGGCGGTGTCATGATGTTCCTCTGCTGCCGCACTGTCGTACTGCGTGCCGTACGCAGGTGCACATGCTGCTCAAGGGCATCCTGGACCCCGCGCTGGAGATTGCCAAGCTGGACAAGAAGGTGCGGCATGCCGTACTGCTGTGCCGCCGTGCCGCCGTATTGCCACAACGGCCTCCGCCACCCCCGCCGCCCCCCCCCC
>BDDC01001500.1:0-25262 GCA_001662425.1 Chlamydomonas sphaeroides
GCAGGCGCAGGCGCAGGCGCAGGCGCAGGCGCAGGCGCAGGCGCAGGCGCAGGCGCAGGCGCGGGCGCACGGCGCCCAGCAGACACCTGCACCGCCGAGGCCGGCTTACTGCGAGGGCACGGCGCCGCCACAGCCACGCACCACCCCCACCCCTCCTCCACGCCACCGCCACCGCCCTTGCCCCCTTCCGCCTCCCTCCCTCCCTTCACAGCTCCATAGGCTTTGCGCTGTACGACACCGCCGGCACCCCGGGGTCCGGGCCCGTGTCGGGGCCGCTGTGCCCCGGGGCCAGCTACGCAGTGGTGGTGCGTGCGCCGCAGCCACAGCGAGAGGGGGGAATGGCGCCGGAAGCTGGAGGGGCGGCGGCGGGGGTTGTGTCGCTGCCGTGCGCCATGCCTGGGCGGCTACCCGCCCGCGAGGGCTGAGGGTCTTGCACTGGGCCGCACTGTCTGTGCGGTAGCTAGGTGTGTTGGGCCCACCACTCCCGCCGTGCCGCCCCGACTGACCGACCCGCGCGCGGGCCCCCACCACGGCACCCGTCCGTCCGCACCCGGCGCAGGTGTCCTTCCCCGACCCCCGGCTAGCGCTGCTCACGGCCAGCCAGGCGAGTAGGGGAACGGGGCTGGGGAGCAGGGAGGGCAGTTGCCCCGGCGGAGTGGGGGAGCAGGCCGCACGTTGGTTTGTGCGGTGGCTTGCAGCACGGGGCCATAGCTGCAGGCAGGAGGAGGCACTGCATGTGAGCTGGCTCGCGGATAGGGCGTTTCGCCGGCGGGGCGCGGGGGGTCTGATGATGTTGCGGCCATGCATTGGGGGCCGAGCATGAGTGCGCGACAGCAGGCCACAGGAACGGGAAGGCAGAGCGGCGCACGGCGAGCGGGGACGGGCGGTTGACGCGCTCTTTGATGTTGCAACCGCCACCACGGCGGTCCCGTCGACCCGCCCAAACCGTCCCAACCGCCAGCCCCAACCGTTACTTACCACAGGGCTACTTCACGCCCGACCTGCTGTCGTGGACATCGCCAGTTGACGATGCCAGCCCCGTGATCTGGTGAGTGGATTTAGTGGATTGCGAACGGATGGATGGGTCATCGCCCGGTCGCCAGCGCGTTGGGGCACCTTCCCGCCCTTTTGCGCATCTGCCTATCGCCGGTAACCAGAGCCGCCGCCGCTCGCTGACGAGCGAGGGGCAGAGTGTCAGGGTCGCGCCAGCCGGTGGAGGCGCGATGCGGAGTCATGCTTCCCCGGCCTACGCAACGGCGGTTGCCGGCTGTTGCTGTGCCCAGACGCTGCTGCGGCCAGGCGTACGTACGGCAGGTACAAACTTCCTGAGGAGACTTCCAAGTGTTATCATTTGCTTCAAACAACTTTATGATAGCAAGAGGATAGACGTCGACCTAGCAACCCCAGCTAAGCATCGCTCTCCGCCTCCACCTCCGCCCGCAGCCCCAACCGCGCCGACCTCGGCGCCTCCTTCGTCGCCAACGACACCTTTACTATTCCCCTCACCCTCAGCTGCTCCGCCAAGGGTGCGGCCCTAACGGCCGGCGGCTGCTGGGAGGGGCGGGGGCCGGGGGGCGGCCAGCCATGGTGACACGAATGCCCCCAGCGCCCCAGGCTACGTACTTTGCTGCGGACCATGGTTCGGCATGCAGCTAGGCAGGGCTGGCCGCGGCGCACAGACCGGCTGGGGGCCCTGCCCAGGTTGCTGACCACGCCGCCCCCGCCCCCGCCCCGGCCACTCGCCGTGCGCCTGCTGCTCCGTGGCCTCCCGGCGCGCAGGCCCCGATGTGGTGCTGGCGGTGACCTCTGTGGCGCCCGCCTCCCAGGGCGGCGACATGCGGTGGCGCCAGGCGGCCGCCACCTGGGCCCTGGCGCCGGGCTGTGCGCTGGCAGCGGCGTGCGGAGGTGCGTGGGGTTGGACAGCAGGAAGAGACCCGCGGGAGAGTGCAGTGGTGTCGCCCTCGGATGCATCATGCTTGGTGATACCGTGGACTCCAGGGCCTGTGTAGGCGGCAAGTATGTGGCTAGCGCCGTCGGTGCTGAGACACTGGCCCTGGGAATCCCTCCTGGCCTGGCTGGCTGCAGGCGCCGGGTCGCAGCCGCCATCAGCGACTCCGCCGCCGTTGCTCCCGGCCAGCCAGCCGCCGCCGGTGGGCATGCCGACGCGGCCGCCGCCGCGCCGTGCCACCGGGGGCTATGGTCACGGTTACGGCGGTTACGGAGGCTATGGGTACGGGGGTTATGGCTATGGCGATCACGGCCACGGAGGTTACGGCTATGGAGGTCACGGTGGCGGCGGGGGTTACGGCCACGGGGGATATGGCTATGGCGGTTACAAGTGATGTGCGTGTCGGGGGCCATTGCTAGCACATGAATTGATCTCGTCGTGAGCACGGAATCCGCCGTTTGCTTGGCGCTTAGATATTAAGGTTGTGTGGGTGTGCTGTGGGTGTGGTGTGAGCGTAAGCGACACGGCACATGTGTTCAGCATGAAATGCCGTGCGTAGGCTTGTGTGGGGTGTTTAGATTGCTTGCTTGAGCGTGACCAAAAACACGTGTCTGATGCGCCGGGGGTTGTAGTTCATTGCAGGGCTTTGCCGCGTGCTTGTCGTGCGCGTGTTCCTCCAGTACCGCAAGCAACGATAATCTACTTGTGCGCCATGGTGCTTCTTTGCTGATGGCTGCTCCCCGTCCAACGAAGCGGTGCCTAAATTCGCCTAAACGTATGCTCCCATAGGTCTTGTTCGTAGCCGCACGGCAACCGAACCAGGGCCCGCGTGTCGTGTACTGTGAACACGCTCGCTCGGCGCCCTCCCTCGTCTCTGGTCGCCGGACGTTGGCTGGTCGCGCAGCAGCCTCAGCAACCGTATGTGCTTCCTTGCAGCAGCTGTGCCGCCACCACTGCGCCTAGATAGATGCACACGCGCCGAACCCGGCGACGAGCGTTGCCGAGCGTGTGTGCGTGCGTACCTAGGGCGCTTCATAACCAGCCACGGGCAGCCCGGGGTCTACGCTGACGGGTCTACGCTGACGGGCATGCATGAGTGGTGCCGTGCGGGGGCAGAGCCACGCACGTGCGGAGCAAGCAGGCAGGGCTGCCGCCAGCGCCTGCCTGCTTGCTTGAGAGTGAATGGGTTTGTGAGAATGAATGGGGTTTGCCGCATCTAGCTATCTGCTGCTGGGAGCGAGCGAGCGAGGGGGCGAGGGCGAACTGCCAGCATGCAGGTGGCCACCAGGGTGTGAGCAGGGGTTGAGCGTGTTGGAAGCGTGTATGCGTGGCTAGCGTGGCTTGCGTGGCACTCGCTGCGATGCTGTCGTACCGACGTACCAGTACGGGACTACTGCGTGCCAGTCATGGTCACCGACAAGCGCGATCCTGCCGCAAGCGTGCTGCTGGAGCATGCCTGTGGGAGGTCGTGTATCGCCGAGGACCACGCGGAACATACGTGTGCTCCAGGTGCCACGGCACGCACAGTGTGTATGTTGCTCACTCGTGGGCGGTAGGTGCATGCGGTGGGCACGGGCGGCTTATCAGGTATGTATAGTCCTGGTGGCAAGTACCAAGATGCACCCGGGTGTTGTGCATGAGCTTCGGGCTGCCTGGCATAATTAGCATAATACTGCGGTGCGCTCGGTGTTGTTTGGTGCGCGCGCGCACAGACGTCTTGGTGGCTGTTGGTTGAAATTGCTTGATGTTATGATTGCGTTGCTGGGCCGGGGCTGTGCAGAGCGCGGCACGCTCCTGCGGCCAGCGCCCATGCTCACGGGGGACAGGGCGCGTAGGGGGCTCCGATATCCCCGTCGCCCTACCTCCTTACATCACGCTGGGTCAAGATAGACCCCTGTACCTTTCTTTCCCAACCTAAGCCTCGGGTGGCGTCCCACGTTACAATAGCTACCTGCAAGAAGGCCTCACATCATCTTTGGGCGGGTATCAACAGCGTAGCCTGTTGATTGTAGCCTCTTTCAGGATATTCTCATCCACCCTTGTGTACATGGTGTTGATCATGGCTTCCATCTCGGACGGCCGCATCAACAGCAATTCACAGCGCGCGCCGCCATATATCTCCCCAGGATTCTTGTCTTGCCCGCTGCGTGCGCAGTCACCCAGAGTGACGCCAATTATGGTGCGCCTGGCAAACTCGGCATGTCTGGTGACTTTGCTAGCCTGCCTCGGCCGCCTGAGGTCACCCAGCCCTGGTGACTTGAATCCTAAACGTCCAAGATGTCAGGTCACTTGGGGCGATGCCCTACCTGGGTATGGTAACTAAGATACGAGTCCTATACCTACTAGATCTCCCCCCCCTGCCCCACAAACCCGCCTATGCGCGTGCCTGCGTGTGCTTGTGCCACGCCCAACCCCGCCATGCCCGACCCCACCAGCTTCCCCCTTGCCCAACTACTCCATCCAACCCTGACCCGAGCCCAGGCGAGCCCAAGCAAGTGCGTGCCTATGTCCGGGATTGCTGTTGTTAACCGCACCTTGGGGAAGCCCACCTGTAGCCTTGTATCGACCGGGGCCTGACAACCGTAGTTAGTTGATGCGGTTGACGCGGTTGATGCAGTTCATGCGAGGCCTGCCTTCAGGTCAAGGCGCCGTTTGTGGTGCTGTATGTAGCAAGCAACCTACCGCTGGGTGGCGTACATGTACGCAGCCTTTCTGGCTATTTGCGAGAGCCACGCGTGACAGCGGTGCTGATCCTGCGTCCCACGAGGGCATTCAACAGCGGAGGGATGCAACATATGATTTCTTGATTGGCCGCCTCAGCTGATCACAGGCACTCGACAAAGCAAGAAACGGGCTCGGGCAACATACGGTGTGTGTTGTGTGTGCGTGGGCTGCTGGGATGGGGCACGGCGTGGAGCCTATGTTTGTACTCGTCAGAGCAGGGGTCCGCGGGCACGTAAGGAGTTCAGGGCGAAGCTTCTATGCTACGACGCCTGCACATGTTTAAAAACATTTTTGTTTTCTGAGTGGAGCTACGGGGCGGTGCTGCAGGGCGCATGCGGGGCTCCGCCTGGTCCCCCCTTGCTTGGCGTCCCGCCCTTGGCTGGATGGGCGGGCGCTTACATTCCACCCCATCCATGTACCACGCATCGCACGACTTGGTCGGCGTGCCCACAGGTACGATTGTTTGCGCAAGCTCTCATGTCATTTGCTTGAGCGGGGCAGCAGCGCGGCTTGGGACTACGCGGTGGCTGGGTTAAGCAGCCGTCGTCAAGTTACGAACGTACGGTCCGACACACTCTTCTTCCGGACTGTTTTCACTTTCTGAACAGGCGTGAACCGGGTGGCCAGGTCGCCACATGTGCGTAAAAAAGGTTAACACAAGCACGGTTCTGGCAAAAGCAGGCAGCAGACAATCGCAAGCCGACGACGCGCGAGGGACGAACGACTTCTCGCCGGGCTGCGCGTGATGTTTCTCACGGCACCTGCTTGCGGTGTGCACAGTGCACTAACTTGCATGGCAGCTTCGATGGCGGCCATCGCGGCGGGGTCGATGCGGGTTACGGCCGTGGTTCGCACCGTGCGTTTGACGCTTGGTGACGGTTTACGGGCGCATGCATCAAGTAAGCGCGTCTTTTGACAAGATGACTGCACACGCTTGTTTAACTTGAGACACATTATATGCAACCCACGTACGCAAGCACGCAACTGCGCTGCTGCGCAACAGATAAAAGGCCGGCGAATCGAGCGAGCGCGCCTGCGTCCACATGCGGCGGCTCATCTCCGCATGCATATGTGGCAGTGATCTGATCACACAGGCAGACTGCAGCGGTCGCGACGCGGCTCCACCGTGTCGTCAGCAGGAAGTGGACGAGCGTGTTGCACAGAGCTTTGGTACAGGCGACGGACAACGCAGCAGACTTGCATGCGCAGCAGCAGCACCGCGGCCGTTTGATCAGCAGGGCGGCAGACAGCTTGGACACGGGCTGCACGAGTGTTCGGCTGTCGCCGCGGCAGCGGATGTTGACATAAGCGCTGCAGCAGTAGCAGAGCACGACGGCGCACTCGCGACACGCCACCGCACCGCGCAGAGTTTGAGCGGCCGGTCCGCTGCAGGGCAAGCATCTGGGCGCGCGCCGGTTAACCTGTTTGTCATCAGCTGTCGCTTGTGGTTTAACCCGCCTGCCTGCCGTGTAGCCATGCTTACTTCCCTGCCTACCTCCGTAACCTTTGCAGGCACAAGACCAGCAGCGGATCCAGCGGCTGCAAAAATACCCGGCTTGCAGCGGCGACCGAGAGCCCAACAGCACGCGTGGTTCAAACGGCGGGCAGCCGCCTTGCGGATCTCGCCGTGGCCACCCCCACAACTGCCGTGCAACTAGCTGCCATTGAGCATGGCTTTCCACCTGAGCCCTGGCATCGCGAGCCCAGCAGCAGCAGCGGCCAGCCCTCAGCAAGCGAGGTAGCTCACACCAGCCCCAGACTGCCGCCGCTGGCGGCCGCTGCACCACCTCCATTGTTGCCGGTGTCGTCACCACAAGCATCACCACCACCAGCACCGCCACCACCAGGGTCCCTGCCGCCGCGACTGCCGCCGCCACCAGTAACAGTGGAGTCCAGCAGCTGCAAGGATCTAGGTCCTGCTATCTTCGACACAGCTGACCATGCAGCCACACGCGAGGTCCACGCAGCGTCGTCTGCGCCCCTGCAGCAGCCGCTGCGCACGTCCATCGGCGTGAGGGCCTCCGGCACACGCATGGGTGGTGGCGGCGGCGTCGACGCCCACGGATGCACGGCCGCTGTATGCCGCGTGTCTATGAGGGACGAGTGTGGCGGCCGGGCTAGCCAGGTCCTGGATCGGCGGTCCCTGCTGGGCCAGACACTGCTGCCGCTGGGCCCGAGCAGCAGCGCCGGCGGGCCACGGCAGTCGTCAGACCTGCAGCAGCAGCAGCAGGAGCAGCAGCAGGAGGCGTGCCCTCAACAGAAGGCGGGGATCGGGCATCTGTACATGGGACAGCAGGGCGG
This sequence comes from Chlamydomonas sphaeroides, assembly GCA_001662425.1. Taxonomy (NCBI): domain Eukaryota; kingdom Viridiplantae; phylum Chlorophyta; class Chlorophyceae; order Chlamydomonadales; family Chlamydomonadaceae; genus Chlamydomonas; species Chlamydomonas sphaeroides. The sequence continues at coordinate 6,974 of BDDC01001500.1, forward strand.
TGGGAGCCAGGAGGGGCTGCAAGACAAGGTGGCGGTCCAGTGCGCGATGGGTTGGCCGCCGCAATCGCAACCAAGCCAGCAGCAGGAGGGCCTAGCGGTAAAGGTGCCCACCGGGCTCACGCAAGGCCGCACCTCCCGTGGCGCCGCCTTTGCTGACGGCAGCGAGCATAACTGGAGCGACGCCCTGGCCTCATCGGCCGCCGCCGCAGCAGCGGAGCGAGCGGCGGCAGGCGATTGCGCGTTAGCCGGCTACAATCGCAACAGCAGCGGCAGCTGCATTGGGAGCAGCGACGTTGAGACGCAGGAAGCCGCCGATGGTTTTGGCGGCGACGATGCTGCAGACGACGCGCTGCAGGTGAAGACGGCAGCCAGCAGCAGCGCAGCACTACTGCCCGCCACGTGGCCGCTGCTTCACGGCCAGAACGGCGCCGCCACCGCCAAGGGCGGCGGAGCGGGCAGCGTCACAAGGGGCTCGACGCCTGTACCGGCGGTCCGGCGGGACGCCAACGCGGCGGCGGCACCCATCGAGATCGATGTCTGGGCTGGCACTGGCGCGCAGCAGCGGCACCCGCCCGCCCTTCGTGCCAAGCTGTACCTTGGGCTATCGCAGCAGCGGGAGGCGGCGCTTCATCAGCGCGACGGCGGGCCGCCACCTACCTTGCCTGCTGCGGCGGCGTCGTCCGTGGAGGCTCTGCCGGTGCCGCTGCTGCAGCGTCTGTCCAGTCGGTGCGGGATGCCGCCACTGGGAGTAGCCAGTGGCAGGCAGGGCACGTCACGGGTGCGTACGCGGGCGCTTTGGCATGGGGCGGGCGTGCGGGGGTAGCTAGCCAGGCAGGGCGGCTGGGCCTGGCCCAACGTGCACAGTCCAGCCCGGCGCATGCACTGCCACGGTACGTCCCATGAGCCCGTGCGCGCAGTCGGCAACCCATGGTTACCTTGCGCCACACCCCGATGGATCTTGGCCCAAGCTGCTGTTCGTTCATTCTGTTGCAAGCGGGATGCACGATTGCCCCTGTGGCGCAGCATGACGGGCAAGGGCCGCTGCCATACATCGGTGGCCCGCTTGCGGACGGCAGCGACGCAGCTGCCCATGGTGGCGGCGGCGGCAAAGGAGATGATCGGCAGGCCGCGATGGAGGAGGAGGCCGTATCCCAGGCCTTCAGCCCCGCCGGCGAGGCCACAGCCGCTCTGCGCTCGCTGGACGTGGCGGAGCTGGGCCGTAAGCTGACGGGCCTTCGCTGGATCGGCCAGGGCAGCGGCGGGCTCGTGTTCGAGGTACGAGCGAGCTGCAGGGTGGCGGGCTCGTTTGTAGGCATAACGTGGCGCTGACCCTGGCCTCACAGCACCACCTGCATACAATGTCTTCCTCCCTGCCTCCTGCCGTCTCCCCAGGCCCGGTGGCAGGGTGCCCCCGTGGCCGTCAAGTGGCTGCTGTCCACATCGCCCGCCCTCGTCGACGCGGCGACGCTGGAGGCGGCGCTCAGCCTCGCGGTGCGATGGCTGGGGGCGAGCATGTCGGTGACGCTGGGTTGACGGACGGCGAGGCGCACTGGCCGGAGCCTCTATTTTTGCAACAGGTTATTAGAGTTCCCGTCTTGCACCCAGAGAGCTCATGCCGTGTCACCTGTTGATCGATCCACCCACAGGTGGGTCACCCCAACGTCGTCGCCACCTACTGCTTCGAGGTGGCGCGCCTCTCGGAGGCCAGCTTCGCGCAGGAGCCGAGCGGTGGCCTGGGCGACGGCGGCACAGGACGCGGCGTGCACATGGGCAGAGGTGTGGTCAACCGGGACGACGTGACCACCACGGTGAGATGATAAGTAGCGGCGATATGTATGTCCGCCGGTATGCATGACCTGGGCTGCGCAGCAGACGAGTAAACGGCGTGGTGGCCTTGCGCGGTGTGCGCCTAGCACCGTTGGCACGACTGGCTGGGCTTGATAGCTAGCTGCGCAGGGGCTGCATTCTTGGCCTGGATGGGCGGCCGCTAGCGGCCGCTGCTCCATACACCAACCAATGCTGCTGATTCGGCTGGCGCTGGCATGCATGCATGTAGGGCCACGTGCGGCTGTCAGCGAGCGCCGCCTGGCTGCTGTGGAGAGCAGCCAAGCCAGTGGGCCAATAGTACTGGCGCGACGGACCATGATATTGGCGGTTGCCTCTGCGTAAACGAGACTGCATTTTGTGTGGTGACGACTCTATGCGCACGTCCGCAGGCGTTGTACAACGCACTCATGCTGGACACCTGCGCGCTCGCCGCCGAGGGGTCCGTGATGCCGCCTGCCGCCGCCGCCGCCGCATCAGCAGCCCCAACCGTAGCTGAGCCCCCCGCCACGCTCGCCGCTGCTGCCAGCATCAGCGGCGTGTCAGCAGGGGTGGTCGGCCACCAAATTGCACGCCTGGGGGCATTCGTGGAGGCCTCGGACACAGACAGGGCGCCAGCGGTGGCGGTAAGCAAGGAAATCAGCGTCCGTCATGGCATGACTCTATATGTCTGCTGGAGCCACTCCACGCGTGGATGGCCCGAGCTTGGCACGGCACAACTTACTTGCATGCGGGCATCCGTCCATCTGATGACAGGTACATGACGCATCTGTTTGCCGGTGTAACAAGCACTCGGCGCATCTGTCATGCTTGAGTATAATGCACGCGCAAGGAAACATAGAAATCAAGATATAGGTACAGCGGTCTTGATACGACGTGATTTAAGGAGGTAGGGCGACCGGGGGCCCGGAGCCCCCTATGCGCCACCCTGTCCCAAGATGCACACTTCTCGTAGCAGCGATGACACAATGATGCAACTCCGCGTGTGCGCTGCAGGGAGACGTGTCGGAGTTGCCGGAAGACGCGTTATCGACCCTCGCCTGCTCAACCTTTCATTCTGATGAAGGGTGAGCGCCGGCACGCAGGCTAGGCGGGCGGGCGCGGCGGCAGGCATGTACGTACAGGGGCCTGCTGGCAGCGGTACAGATATTGCGTCTCACCGCGCGGCAACCGAAACCCAAGCTGCACTCGCCCCGCCCTGACCTGCGCGTGCCACCGCGCGCCACTCTGCAGCTTTGGCGATCCAGACCTTTCTTCCAGCAGCCGCAACTGGAGCGTACCGCAGGTGTTGTCGTACCTCAAGGCCCAGCCAGGGGAGTACGTCACGTACATCATCATGGTGCGTACGGCATGGCAGCATGGAACGACATGATGTGATGAGTGCGGCCGACGACGCTGCTGTGCGCGTGCGCCCTGCGCGCTGCAATGTCCGGCTGCTGCAACCCCACGGCAGGAGCACTGCGACCGAGGCTCACTGCAAGCTGCGATCAAGCGGGGCATCTTCCGCATACCACGTCCCGGCGACGTGTGCGCACCGTCCAGGGACCTGGCGGCGCCCTCGCCGGGCGGCAGCGGCCTTGGTGGCGTGTTCTCCCCACGCATCATCCTGCGCGCCATCCTGCGGACCGCGAGGGACGTCGCACAGGTGGGGCGGGCTTCAGAGCGCGGAACGAAGGCGCAGGGCTCTGCATGCAGTAGCTACTGCGGAAGGATGCGGAAGATGCAGAGGCAATCGTCGCCGGTGGGCCCTCGCTTTCTCTGCTGCGTTTGCTTGATTGCTCGATTGCACAACCCACACGAACATCGCCTGTGACTCTATCTGCGAGTTGTCGTCGTAACGAACCATAGCAATGGCCCTAGGGCCCTCTCGCGCGCGCATGCTGCCGTCTCCGCATGCCAGGGTATTCTGTGGCTCAGCACGTAGCTAGTGACACGCACATCTGTACATGTGTATTAGATGGCCCTCGATCGATCACCTGGGTCCATCCCTCCCTCCCTACGTACCCTGCCTGCTGCCCGCCCCGGCTCTCGCCCTAGGGCATGAGCCACCTGCACGCCAACGGCATCATCCACGGCGACCTCAAGCCCGGCAATGTGCTTCTGAGGGGCTGCCGCAGCGACCGCAGGGGCTACACGGCGCTTGTGGGAAGCTTCGGGCTAAGCAAGGTCAGTTGGCGCTAGCGACCCCCTGGGGACGTGCTGGGGGCGTGCGTGGTGTCGGTGTTGGGCTGGCTTGAAGCGCGGCTGCCGTCGCTACAGTTAGACAGTAGTAGTGGGCAGCGGCCACCGGCAGCCTTTGTTGCGTGCGTGGTTGTATGTTGCCCCCAGACCCCAACCTATCTCGCGCCCGCACATAAATCCCACGTCCACCGTGTTCCTGTTTCGTCCACGGCATCGATCCCAGCAGGTGGTCCGGGGCGAGCGGCACATAGGGCTGCACCACTGGTCCATGGTCTCCATTATGGCGCCAGAGGTCATCCACGGCAGCTGGCTCATGGCCTCGGGTGAGTAAGAGCAGGGGGATCGGATATGCACTCGTCAAAAATCGTATGTGACTTGCGCAGCAAGCAGGCCCACGCACGCACGCACAGAGCATCCATGGCAGGGGTGGGCAAAGCATCCGTGGCCAACCTTGCCAGCACCGCCGGCCACTGCTCACATGCATAAGGAACATTATGCCTTACAGCTGTCGTGTTTACTTCATTTGCCGTACATCCGACCTGTATCCAGATGTGTGGAGCTACGGCATCCTGCTGTGGCAGCTGCTCAGCGGCGAGCCAGTGCCGTACAAGGGACACACCGTGGCGCAGGTCCTGCTGGGGGTCGGCAGCGGCACGGTAAGCAAGAGGTGGCTGGCAAGCAAGGCGCACGCAGCTCGGCCTCCCTGGTCCCCGCCCGCGCTCACCTCTTCCCTATTCGCCTCCTGCTCCCTGCCTGCTCCTTTCTTTCCTCTCGCGCACCCCACATACACAGCTCAAGCCCGAGTGGCCTCCCGAGGCGCACCCCGCGCTGGTGCGGCTGGGCCGAGCGTGCCTGGCCACCAGCCCGGAGAAGCGGCCCAGCTTTGAGGCCATCGCAAAGGTGCGAGGAGTTTGGCTTCCATCGAGGGCCACGGAGCAGGAGCGCGGTTGTCGCGCTCCAACCCTGACACGCCCTGCTCTGGAGCTGCATCCATTGCCGCATCCTCGAACCCTTGGTCTTTCCGACATCCCCAGATCCTGACTAAGATTGAGCAGCATGTACGGCACGAGCTGCGCAGCCAGAGAACCGCGGCGCGACGGCAGCAGGCGGAGCCGCAGTGAATCCGCCGCACGGCACACGACAGCGAGCGACCACTGGCGGCTGACGATGAAAGCGTGCGTGCGTTTCTCAGAGAGCGCTACGCCCGCCGCAAGCGTTGAGCTCGATTGGCTGGGCCGGCTGGCTTGAGCACGCGCTCGCCCTGTCTCTCCGTCCATCGTGTCCCACCGACGCTTTGCTATGTTTGCATGCTGCGCTGCTGGCGGCAGCAGCTAGCGCTGCGCAGAACGCTGCAGACGCCGTAGGCTGGCTGGCTGGGTCGTTGCGCCGCCAAACGCGTGCGTCATGCATCGGCTGGCGGTGGAGTCATCACGTAGCTGTTACTGTTACTGTTACACCGCAAAGCGGAGGTCGCCGTAGCGGTAGCAGGACCTGGGCCTTTTGGTGCGCAGATGCGGCAGGCAGGCAGTGGGGCGGTGGAGCGCAACAACCACGGAGGTGGGTTTCCATGACGGCTAGCTGCCGATACTTTGTTGGGTGCAACCGACAGCTTTTGATTGTGACCGCATGTGAGTTGAGCACTGCGCGGTCAGTGAAAGCAGCAGCACTTCAAGCGGCATAGAAACACGCCGTGATAGCCCTCAAAGCGGGGGTGGGAAATGAAACCGCGCACGTGCCCTGAGCACGCACGGCTTATTTTCTTCGTTGTCTGGGCCACGGTTCCAAACCCTTGGCATTTCTCACTGTGCATTGTGCTTGCAAAGTCGCTTGGAGCTGCGGTGAGCTGGCTAGAGCCGGCGGGGGCCAGCAGGCCTGCCTTTCATTTACTAAACAATAATGGACCGACCTGCATGCGCGCGTGCGGCTGCTATGCACGCGTGTGAATCGCATGAATGGCTCAAGCGGAAGACGGATATCTAGATAGATTGATTACATACGCTAGATGCTGCTGTTGCTTGCTGCGGTGGCAGAAGTGCCGGGCTGCGTTGGCGGCGCGCGGCTGTGTGCGTGGGAGGCGGGGGTGCGCCAGTGTCGGTGGCCAATCTAGCCAATCAAAGCTCGTGTATGGGGCGGGCCAGGTGGTGTCGGCATACGTTGCATCGGTGTTCCGGCAGGGAAAGTAAGGGCCTTTGATACATTGTCTCTTGTGTGTCTGCGTAGTTGCCTGTGGTCTTTCACTCGTCCACGCCTGGCTCGGTTAGCTCGATCGGCGCTGCGATGTGGTCGGCGTGCCAGGCCCGCTGCGGGCGGTGTGCGTGGTTGAATGGCGGTGCCGCTCGCCTGCTGGCACCGGCTGTTGGATGTGCCTGGCTGCTGGCGCAGGCGCGCGAGGTACACGGCGTTGGTCGGGCAGCCGGGCGTCTTGCGCATGGCGGCCAGGGAGGCAGGGACGAGCTTTGGGAACGACGGACCGGAGGCGCCAAGGCTGGCTGGGGCACGGCATTGCGCTGTTGGGCTGTCCATCCGTGCGGCGGCATACTTGCGTAGGCAGCACGGCAGCCGGGCGGAAGGACCCGCGCGGCTGATGAGCCTGTTGGCCGACTGCTCCGAGCCAACAGCCAAGCCGACACGTGCGCCTATTGTAATATGTGCGACTCGCTCGTGCCAGGGGCGATCAGGACAGGCCGCCGGATCGATCACCGTGCAATATCAGTTGGCGGCCCCACATGCATGCAGGTGCCACTGACCGCTGCCCGCCGCTCGCCGGCTGGCTCAGGACGGACGGACGGAGTCACGCAAGCGGGGCATGCATGGGATATGTATGTAATACGTCGAACGACTCGAACACCCGGGACATGGCTGCGCTGGCTGGCCGCGCAGTGTGGTTCCGACGTCGGTTGCTGTTGCAGCGCTGTCTGCCAAGATGCCAGTCTCGTGAGCACACGCGGGGGTACCGGCACGGACGGCACGGCGCGGCGAGCCCCGTCCGCCCGTTGCGGTGCCCGGTGACCGACGCAACCCACCAAACTCGGCGCGGACGGCGGCCCCTGCCCGCTTACAACTGACCCTTAGCACCGCTCGACATGCGCCTGCCTTCCGCCCTAGCACCGCACAGTCAATGGCATAACCGACCATAATAGTGGGAACACGAACATACAAACGGGGAGGTGAAACGCATTTGCGTTGGGGAGAGAAGGCAGGCGGGGTGAAGGAGTCGGGCTAGGCAGGATGTCGACCTCCTGCGCAGTGGAGGTCGATGGCGGCGGTCGTGGTGGTGTGGTTTGGGGAACTGCCGGCGCGGATGGACAGCAGGGGGCGCGGGCGTGCTAATTGTTGGGACGTTCGTTGCTTGTCGGTCCGACCGCCCAGCCACAGGTTGTGAGCTTCTGCTGCCTGGGTACAGAAGCTCGAGCCTCCTGCTGGCTGAGCGCGGTGACGCACGGGAAGGGTCCGGCGTGACGAGGGCGGCTCTGTGGGGAAGGGCGGATCCAGTTAATTGAGGGAAGACAGACGCGTCTGTAGGTGTACGCCTGCAGTCAGGGGGGTCCGCGTAGTCCGCGCAGCAGGCGGATGGCGCTGCGGCGCGCCTGCTGCCGTGCCCATAAGTAAGGATGAATCGGGTCCCTAGATAGCAATGCTCCTGCTGAGGCAGGGCTGCCGGCATCTCGGCTAGCGTAGGAGGGGAGACCGTCGGGGAGACTTCCGAAGCGCTTCCAACGACCACAAGTGTGGACCATCAACTGCTGCGACCTGGTGCGACCCTCGCTCCTGCCTCTTGTCGAGCATATTGGTGCATGATGCGCTGATCATTAGCTGTGCGTGGGGGACAAATACACAGCAACTACGAACGGAGATACCTGCTATGTGACATCGGTTGCAGCTCCCCAAGCCTTTCCGTCAATTCAAACGCAAAATTATCACACCACGCGCCTTGCAAGGACAGCAGTAGTCATATCACGGAGGTGTACGCACGTTGAACACGCGTTCCGGGACGAATTCACTCTGGCGTACGACCTTCTCCCGAACCCCTTGGCAACTACGCCGGCAGTGCACCTGCAAAGCACAGTGCACAATCAGCTTCTCCAACACATAACAGAGCTTCGCACGCATTGGCTTATGTAGTGTAAAGCAGCGTTCCGCCGGTCGCATGCGCAGACTTCTCTCAGCTTGTGTATGTGGCGACCGCTTTCTGGTCAGAGATGGCGACTGTCCAAAGAGCGCCGCACCGCCGGGAGCACTTCCCGACAACACCCGCAACACTCTAGGCCACCACGACGCGCGCGACGGGGGCCCAGCGCGACAAGGTCCCCGGCAGTGGAATGCGTTAGCAGCAGCCCGCGATTCCGCCTTCGGCTTAGAAGCTGAGTGTTGCGCGCTCGACGATGGCAGTCGGGCTCACATTACGCGGCGGACTCCCAGCACGAGCGCTGCAGCTGCATCGCCGAATAGCCAGCGGAGTGATTCTCATGCAAGCTGGTTCATGGTGCTGGATCCCGTGGCGGGAGCCGGACCGTCGGTGGCAGTCGAGGTTGAAATTCCCACAGCACCAGCTGCTGCTCAGGACGGCGCGCTGTTGAGCGGGCGTGGCCAGGGCACGGCGGGGTAGGCGTTGGGTCACCCGGGTTGTTTCAGAAGCATCTTTAGTTGGCAGCTTGCCCTCGGTCGTGCCGAGCGCTGAGCGGCAAGCAACTCCCCTCATGCAACTCCGCCACGTACAGGCATGCCAACAGCCGCAGAATGTGCGGCCGCCGCGACGCAGGCGAGCCGGCAACCCCAAGCCCCGCGTCCAAGCTCCCAGCAGCACATCACGCCGGGCCGGTTGGCGCAGCAGCTGGGCGCCTTGCCAGCCTCATCGGCTGCACAGTCGCGCCCTCTGCCGCTGCCTTCCCGACGGCGGCTGTCGACCACCGCTTCCTCTCTGCGCCCTGGAAGCGAGGCGCTTCCGGGGCCGGCGCCAGCACCGCCGAACGCGATCTGGGCGGCGACAGCAGCCTCAACCATGCGGCGAGTCGGGCGGCGCCACTGGCGGCGTCGGTTCTACGCCCGGCGGCGGGGCCCCTGCCGCCGCCGCCACCGCCGCCGCCGCTGGCGACGAGCGACGCCAGTCCTCGGCCTCGCGTGGCCACCTTGGCGGTCAGCACGGCCGCCAGCGGCATGGTCGCGTCGTCGACGCCACTGCCGCCGCCGCTCCCCATGCCATCAGATGACGAGGGCACTGACGCGGCCAGCAGCGCCGTGGACGCCCAGAGGTGGCGAATGGCCGAGGCCGTCATGAGCGCCTGCGCTCACCGAGTGCCCAGCATGGGCGCGCAGCAGGAACAGGCCTTAACCGGGGCCCGGGCAGGGACTGCGCTGCCGCGGCATCCTGCCAGTGTGGCCGTTTGCCCCGCCGCCGCCGCGGCCGGCCCCGCCGCCGGCGGGGAGCACGGCGAGGCGGCGGCCCAGCGCACGGTGCCAAGCCTGCCACAGCAGCCTCCGACGGCCGTCCGGCAGATGCAGGCTCCGTCGCCGGCTCCCGCGCCAGCGCAAGTAGGCGCCGCCAATGGCGCCGGTGTCGCTGCAGTCTGTCGGCAGCAGGGTCTGGTCCACACCATGGCCGCTGAGGTGGCGTCGGCCGCCGAGCGGGCTGCGGCCGCGGAGCACCAGTTTGCGGCGGCGACCAGCTTGGAGCTGGCGGCGGGCGGCAGCGCCGGTGACGGCGGTGACGGCAGCAGCAGCACCAATGTCGCAACGCAGACCGCTGGCATGGGCATCGCGCCCACCACTGCTGGTGGTGGTGGTGGTGGTGGCTCCGTCGCTGCAGCTATGCAGGTGGCCGCGCGCGGGGCTCTGCAGCATGCTGGGCCTTCTGATGCCCATGGCGGCGCCACCAGCACGGCTGGCGGGGGTGGGAGCAACGGGCCAAGCGCGTCGGCGGCCCCGGCCACTGCGGCTCGAGGTGTCGGGGTTGGCGCCCTCCCACATCAGCAGCAGCCGATGCAGCAGCCGCATCCCCAGCAGCAGCCCCTTGCGCTAATCCGGCTGTACCCGCAGCGACCGCGACAGCCGGGGGCGGCGCTGCTGGGGGTGCTGTCGCTGGCCGCCCTGCCCGGCGCCATGCAGCGCCGGCTGCTGTCAAGCCAGTGCGCCGAAGCCCCACTGGTTGTGGCGGCTGCGCGCGGCACTAGGAGCACGTCCCAGGTGGGCCGTGTTCGGGAGAGTGGGCCATGTACAGTGGTGTTCGAAACTATTCGCAATCAATGAATGCAAAACGCATGCGCACGCCGGCAGCAACCGAGCGCAGCGTAATGGGTCATGACGCTGCATGTGCCGTGCGCTGCCGTCCGCAGAGCACGCTTGGGCAGCCGCTCAACACCGGCTGCCCTGCCGCGCTCGGGGACAATTCAGGACGCGCGGCTCAGCAACCTCGCGTGGGCGAAGGCGGCAACGAGACGGCCGCGGCTGCAGACGCCGAAGCCACCGGCGGTGGCATGCCTCTGGCCGGCGTGCGGGTGCTGGACGTTGCGTCGCTGGGCCGGCAGCTGACGGGGCTGAGTCGGCTTGGCCGGGGCGGCGGCGGGGCGGTGTTCCAGGTGTGTCCACAAACAGGTAACAGAAAGTGACACGACCCAGGTTTGTGCGTGTCCGGTAATCTGGCATTGCCTGGGGCAATGCCTTTCGTGGGATCGCTGAGCGTGTTTGCATCTTACGGCCGCACTCCTTTCCCCTCATCACGCACGCCACCCCAGGCGCGGTGGCAGGGCGCCTCTGTTGCCGTCAAGTGGCTGGTGTCCGCATCGCCCGCCCACGTGGACGCGGCGGCACTGGAGGCGACAGTCAGCCTCGCGGTAGGATGGGGACAGGGCGAGTGGCGCTGGGGTAATAAAGGGATAGAAGGGGCGAAGGCACAACCAGGCACCAAGTGGCCGCCATTACTTAGTGGCCGTGGCCGTTTGGTGTACCCACTACGATCCCAGGACGTGTCGCCTGATCGCTCCACCCGCAGATGGGTCACCCCAACGTCGTCGCCACCTACTTTTTTGAGGTGGCGCGCCTCTCGGAGGCCAGCTTTGCTCAGGAGCTGAGCGATGGCCAGGGCATCAGCAGCCTGAGCGGCAACCACGGCCCCGAGGGAGCGGGGAGCGGCGTGCCAACAGCAGGCAGCAATGGCTCGCTTAGCGGTACCTGGGACCTGACCGCAACGGTAGGCAGATACGGTAGAGGTCAAACCAGTGCCTCTGGGCTGTGCAAATGGGATGCATGTGCAAAGTGATGGTACAGAAAGCCTTTCCTTGAGCGAGCGTGCCACCAGTAAGGTCAGCTGCGTCCCGCAGTCTGCTACATTGGCTGGATGGCTGACGCTGCGGTCTGCGTGTGCAGAACCTAACGGGCGCGGCCTGCGCTGGGTCTTCGTTGTATGCGTACTGCGAAGCGTTGCCCTGCCACGCCACGCCTCAGGCGCTGTACGATGCGGTGATGATGGCAACACCACCCCCGGACAGCGGCGATGGGGTGCCCATCGATTCAGGCTCGGCAGCGGCCAGCTCATCCTCCGTCTCCACGGTGTCATCCACTGCTGCCAGCGAGGGCCCCACGCCGGGGGCCCGCCGCCACAGCGCTCCCATGCGACTGCCAGTGGCTGGGCCCGCCGGCTCGAGCAAGGCGCCGCCTTCATCGGGGGTGAGACACACGACGCGCACGCAGCAGAGCGCCAGCAGAGGGCGCCAGCCATGCGCGAGACAGGGGCCGTGGGGGGCTCCGTGCCCTTTTTCCTTGAATTCCGGCGGTTTCATCAGCCGCTGTACCTCTGATTTTTTGTCTATGTCAGCGGGCGCGCGCCGTGCGCGGGATGCGGGGCGGTCGTGGTCCAGAGTGCCAGAAGGCTGCATGCGCCCAGCCACGCTCCAGCTAGCTAGCTCTCACGTGCGCGGGCCGAGCGGGCGTCCCAGCTAGCCACCACTGCACGCACATACACGCTGGCGGCCCATCCGGGCAGAGGCGTGGAAGGGCATGGCGGCGGCCGTGCTGCCCGGGGTGTGTCGCAGCAGCCCTCGCTGCTTCCACGCATGGGTGGAGACAAGCATGCGTGAACGAACGGGGCTCCCTGCGCTGCGCAGGCTGCCGCGGCAGCGGAGGCACCCGCCGGCGGCCATCATTGCGCGGCTCTTGCCTTTGCGAGCTTCCAGTCCGGCGAGGGGTGAGCTGCATGTCTTCGTTTCACAAACGCGCACTTCCCCATCCGTGGTTTTCCAGCAAAACACAGCACCCCCGGCATCCGCAGAGCCGCCGATCGATCCTTCCGTTCCCGTGCTGTACTCTGCCCCCGCTCTGCCACCTTCTGTTGCTCCCACCGAGCAGCTTTGGCGACCCGGACCTGTCAGCGAGCCGCCACGCCTGGAGTGTACGGCAGGTGCTGTCGTACCTCAACGCCAAGCCCGGGCAATACATCACGTACATCATCATGGTGTGTATCTACCGTACGAGTCGAAGGCATGTAGAGCGCTTGACCGCTGCCGTACGCACTACCGTACGAGTTGAAGGCATGTAGAGCGCTTGACCGCTACCGTAGAACAACAGCGTGCTGTACCGTGCTTTTGCAGGAGCACTGCGACCGCGGCTCGCTGCACTCCGCCATCCAGAGGGGCATCTTCCGTTTGGAGCCCCATCAGACTGGAGACGCCCGCGGGCCGGAGCCGGCGGCGCCAGTCTCGTATAGCAGCAGCAACGTGCTGCCGCCGGGTTACCTGCTTGGCGGCACTTACAGGACCACCTCCCAGCGCATCGTACTGCGCGCCATCCTGCGGACCGCGAGGGACATCGCGCAGGTGGGTCGGCAGAGCGCAGATGGCGCAGGAGGGCAGCCAGAGGCGTGGCGGATGCTCCCTGCAGTCCTTGATGCGACAGCCTGCTGCCTCCTGCTGGCCCGGCTCCTGCGCCTCCCATACCCATGTCCTCACTTCCAAACCCTCCAGGGCATGTGCCACCTGCACGCCAACGGCATCATCCACGGCGACCTCAAGCCCGGCAATGTGCTGCTGAGGGGCTGCCGCAGCGACCGCAGGGGCTTCACGGCGCTTGTGGGCGACTTCGGGCTGAGCAAGGTGTGCGCAACTGAGATGGGGAGCCTTGCGTCCATCTGTGTGTCCAACTTTTAGGGCCGAATAGATTACTACCCCACAATCGGCACGCCTCGGGTTGGTGACGCGCTGGTTGTGCGTAGGAAGAAAGTAGGGATGCGATCAGATGCATCCGTGCGGAAGCAAAGCCCAGCGCCGCCTTGAAAGAACCCGAGGCCCGCACGTCCAGCCCGCGCACCTGTGTGTGCGGAGCAAGGTTGCGGAGCTTGCGTCACCTTCACATCTGCCACCCATCTGAAGGCGACAGCCACACAGCCGCATCATTCGCCTCTCCTTGTTGCCCCCCAAACCGCAGGTGACACGCGGTGACCTGCCCGTGCAGCAGCACAATTGGTCCACCATCAGCGCCATGGCGCCGGAGGCCATCCACGGTAGCTGGCTCAAGGCCTCGGGTACGTGAGACGGACGACCAACGTGCTGCGGCAGAAGCATGACAGGGGCGGGGGAGTGCGTCTACATGCGCGGCGGGGTTGCGGAGTTAACTTGCGCGCTGATGCCGATTTGCGTCAGCCAACCACATTTCTCAGCCAGCCAGCTAGCGTGGTGTGTGCCGCTGTTGGTCCTCTGCTTGAACCCGGATGCCGTACGTACGCACCGACCCTACGCTGCGCGCCCATAGAACTCTCTGCCGTACCGCTGCCGTACCCCTGCCGTACGTACCCCACAGATGTGTGGAGCTACGGCATCCTGCTGTGGCAGCTGCTCAGCGGCGAGGCGGTGCCGTACAGGCACCTCACGGTTGTGCAGATCATGCATTGGGTCGGCCAGGGCGCGGTAAGGCCGGAGGCCTCCTGGCCGGGGGCTCGGCACAGTGCTGGCTGGCTGGCTGGCGGCCTGGTCACGTGACCTGTGTGCGCGAGGCGAGGCCACAGCACATCACCTGAGCGCGCTGGTTATCGGGGCCTACCACCAGCAGGGACAACACGAGGCTTAATACATCTAGCAGGGCCGATTCGTTGGAGCAGGGCCGAGCGAGGGCAGATGGAGTGGGGGGGGTGGACAGGGGCTGGTTGGGGGATTCGCATCTGCTGGCGGCGGGATGGATGACATCACCCGCGGCACCTCATCATCATCGGTCGTTTGAGTCGCATTGGGTGCGCGCAAGCGCATCGTACGGGGGGGGGGCTGCACGCACATACACCTGCATCGATGGCCAGGCTCACGGCATCCCCGCTCGCCGCTCCGTCCCCTCTCCTGCACCCCACACAGCTCAAGCCCGAGTGGCCCACCGGGTCGCACCCCGCCTTGGTGCGGCTGGGTCGGGCGTGCCTGGCCACCAGCCCGGACAAGCGGCCCAGCTTCGAGGCCATCGTTAAGGTGGGGAGGTTGCGGCCGGCAAAGGGGTGGGCGGGCGGGGCGCTGCAACAGCGCGGCTGGCGCTCCTGTGGGCGCAAGCTGATGAGCAGGCGTACCGCGGATATCATATACCCATGCTCTCGGGCGCTTGAGTGCGTGTGATCTGGGTGTGCGTCTATCTGCGTGTACCAACGCACTCGCAGTAGCCGCGAAAAGATAGCGCCGGCAAGCCATGAGCACTGGAAGTCTTGTTTGGACTTGGACACAGGCTGGGGTATGGCAGCGCACAGCTGCGTCAGCGGCGCCGAGGAGAGCTGCAGCAGCGGCAGCGGCTAGCTAGGTTGTGATGAGCTAGGGAGCTGGCGGCCGGCAGGATGGTGCGAGCGGCAGCTGGCCTGCGGGGACAGCGGCGGTAGTACGTGACTGCTTGCTATTGCTACCGATAATACGGCACTACTAGCAGCCGTCGGGCGTGAATCCGTTTGGGAAAATGCACGCCATCGAACCAGGCCTGACCTGACGCGCATGTCCTGCGCGCATGCACGCCTGGCCGGCCCCTGGCCCCCAGCAGGTTCTGACCAGGATCGAGCAGCACATGAGGGACGAGCTGCGCAGCCACAGGGCCTCGCAGCAGCAGCCGCAATTTAACGCGGGCAGCTGCCTCTGACGCCAGACTATTGCTACCGCTGCGTCGCCAACGAAGGCCGCGCTGCGCTGGCAGGCAGCGTGGGCGGAGCTACCGCATGTCTGAAAAGCGGAGTGACGCAGCGGGCTTGCTCTCCCTATGTGGGAACGGACGGCTGTGTGCTTTGTATAAAAATGTACATACGTAGCTGGCTGCTGTAGTGAACGCGTACGGCATATGCTCAAGCAAGGCATGCATTGTGCGCCACAGACACGCATGCAATGCGACACGGCTCACGCACATTTGCGTCTTGCAAGACTCGTGCATCTAAAGTAACGAATGCAAAGGCAGGCCATTCCTACGAATGATTGATGCACCGACTGCTTTGTGAGTAGCTTGGAAGACTGGGTCACTGAGCTGTACCGGACGCAACGGGGCGCTGCATGTGGCTGCGTTGCGCTCTCGGGGCACGTACGGCGCCAAGGGGCCTGGTGTGTCGTGGCGCCGTACGTCCTCACGGCTGGGTTGTGATGAGCGAGGTAGGCGCCGGGCACGCATGCGCGTCGCTCCAGGAGGACCTGCTGTCTGCCGCTCTCCACCGCACGATGCTCGCGGTGTAGGCCGGCGACCAAGGCTTGGCGCGCTGTCACGGTGCGGTGCAGCAGCAGGGTGGCACACAGGCGGCCGCGCTACCTGTGCGCTGGCGCCCATCCCGCTGCGCGCGCGACGTGGAGCGGCATAGTGATGGAGGCTGGCTGGCAGCGAATGCGCCGGGCTGGACGAGGATGCATGGCTGGATGGACAGAGAGCAAGCAAGCGGAAGGAAAGAAGGCCAAAGCCCGAGCGGTGAGCAGAGATGAGAATGCGCGCTGCGGTTTACATTCTTTTGGCGGTAATTGCAGCTGTGTGGCTAGGCTGCCTATAGGCTAGCTAGCTGTCAGGCCGTCCGGCGGCTCAACATGGGCACGTCTGTTCCGCTGGCGGAGGTCCGTCTGGCCCCCCGGCTGAATCTTGCTCCTGGGTGTCTGTACTGGGTGGCGCTTGCTTGGTGTCCTGTCACGTACATGATGTAAACGCTATGTAGCTGCAGACAGGAGGGCCTCCTGGCTGCGGACGTATAGGTTCGGCTTTCGGGCGCCCCGAGCGGGGAGCGAAGCAGAGGCGGAGTAGGTGTGGCTCGAGAGGTGGACCGCCACGTATGGCTGGGCAGCCACGGGGGCTCGGGGAAGCCCGACACGCGCCCCGCCGGCAGGCTCGCTCAGGACCAGCAGGCGCTGTTGGGTCGTTTCGGTAAAGAGGTTCTCTGGTTACTCTGGTCTCCACTGCGCGTTCAGGCGCTGAATGCCAGATGCGGCCAGCCAGGTGAACCTGCGGGTTGCCGCCCTGTACATGGTGATGGCGGCCAGATAGGTGGCAAAAGGCGTGACGGAAGATTGGCGGGCCAGCTGGCGACGACCATTGCGGCAGGTGTACCCTGAATGTGCACCCTGCTGCAGTAGCTATGAGGAGGCAGGCCCCCACAACCGGCAAGCAAGCAGGCTGCGTGTGTACAGTGGCTTGTGCGATGTCAGAGCTGAGTAGTTGCGGTGATCGACACATCGCGGTACGGTGCGGTGGCCGCTGGTGTCGCGGGAGGGCGCTGACCGCGGCCTGCTTGCTTCCTGCTCGGCTGGATCTTGTGGGTGCGGGCTGAGCTCGGCTGCTCGTATCGGCCGCCGCTGCCCGGCCCCGGCCCTGTAGCGGCGCCGCCGCCGAAGCCAGCGGAGGGCCCGCGCCACCGGCAGATGCCGCCAGAATTCCGATGACCGCACTTGCCGCGGCCGAGGCCGCTGGCCCCGCCGCCGCCTGGCCCTTCGGAGCCGCCTTCGCCACCCCGGTATTGCCGCGTGGGGCGCGCCGTTCGTGCAGCGACTGCGTCTGTGGCCGTAGTTGTGAGCCGTGACCTGTGTCTACTGCTGGTGCACGGGCGCAGGCAGGGCCCCAGTTGCTTGGGGCACGGCAGAGCGCACGGCGGGGCGGCCCGCACAGGTCTGGCACGTGAGGGACGATGCGATTTCGCGCGGGCTGGGAATGGTAATGAAGGCCCAACTGCTGCAACTCCAAGCGCGGGCATGGCAGCGCCTTTGGGGCGGGCAACTGCGCCAGCCCGGGTGTGGAAGGGAGCGGCCCCTGACGCTGTTATGCGTGCAGGGCACCCACTGCCCAACCACTTGCATGGCATCCGCACAAGCGAGGACGATGCTTTGTTTGACGCGGCCGGTCGGCTGGCGGGTGCACAGCAGGAGCACAGTGTATGCGACTCGTGCGCTGAAGCAGCTGTGGGCACTGGCCCACACCCAGGAAAGGGCCCATGGTCACGGCACCAGGGCCCAACCAGCTGACAGACACCTACCGCCGGTGCCGGGTGCCAGCCCGCCCGCCGGCGTCCTGGCGGCGATAGTTGGGCTGCCTGCCGCCCCTGCGCGGTGTGCACACGGTGTGCGGTGCTTGGCCCTATCCTCATCCGAGCTGCGGCACTTTGTACGTACAGCACTCCTCCTACACCAGCGCCAAGGTGCTGTCCTCCTTCCGCTCCGTTCCGCAGCGCAGCGCTGGTGGACAGGTGCTCCGACGGCCACTCCCGCGCTGGCAGCGCAGGCGGCCGCTCTCACGCGGCCGACCTCTCATGCCAAGGCCCCAAACCGCCAGCGCCAGCGCCGCCGCCGCCGTGTCCTCTATCTGCCGCCGACTCTCGTCGCTCTCCGTCCGCCATCCCCCGCTGCTGTATCCCGTGGGGTACCTGTCGTACACATGGGGCATGTGGCATTTGCATGGTTACGCGGTCCCCGCCCCTCCCCTTCCCCCCTCCCACCGCCCCACGCGGCCCGATTCTCTATCTAGAGATCTCTCCCCGCGCCCCATTATATAATTGCTCCCCCGGCCCTCCTCTTTATGCTTCCCTAGCCAGCTACAGGAGGCCAGATATACTTATATTCCTAGTTATATTCCTATTTTGCTGTTTTTGCCGTCAGCATACTATTGCATGTCGCAGCTGGCCGACGGCTACCAACAGGAGACCACGCAAGCGGGTACCACTAGGCGGCTGGTCTGGGTCCACGGAAGCCCCTTTTTTAAAGGGCCGTTTCGCCACGATCATGTTCTCTAACAAGGATGCCCACCCGACCTACCCCCCACAATTTGATAACGAGGAATCTGCCTGGCTAGGTAGCATCCTTGTTAGAGGACATGCTCTTGGTGAAAACTTGGC